>JACCIA010000169.1:0-23673 GCA_018906985.1 Apocrypta bakeri | reverse complement strand
AAGAATTGTTCCTGAAGCAGTTCTGTACTGTTCCAATACTGTATGCAGTTAAAATGGTTAGATGTAACGATTCTAGGTTTACCAGTTTAAGATGCTTATAAGAACCTGTATTGCTCGTAATTTGTTTTATTGATTTCTAACCATGTTTTCGCCTTGCAATGTGAACAGTTTGACTGCTTCTAACCAGTTCTGGACTGTACCAATCATGTATGCACTTAAAATGGTCAGATGTAACAATACTACGTTTAACGGTTTCACATGATTATCAGATCCTGTATTGCTCATTTTCTAGTTTAAGTATTTTATATGGTATTTCACCGTCCATTACCACTAAGGAAATTATTCCTGAACCAGTTGTGTACTGTTCCAATGCTGTATGCAGTTAAAATGGTTAGATATTAACGATTCTAGGTTTACCAGTTTAAGATGCTTATAAGAACCTGTATTGCTCGTAATTTGTTTTATTGATTTCTAACCATGATTTCGCCTTGCAATGTGAACAGTTTGACTGCTTCTAACCAGTTCTGGACTGTACTAGTCATGTATCCGTTCAAATGATCAGATGTAACAATTCTAGGTTTAATGGTTTCACATGCGTATCAGATCCTGTATTGCTTCTTTTCTAGTTTAAGTCTTTTATCTGGTATTTCACGGTCCATTACCACTATGGAAATTGTTCCTGATCCAGTTGTGTACTGTTCCAATACTGTATGCAGTTAAAATGGTTAGATGTAACGATTCTAGGTTTAACAGTTTAAGATGCTTATCAGAACCTGTATTGCTCGTACTTTGTTTTATTGATTTCTAACCATGAGTTCGCCTTGCAATATGAACAATTTGAATGCTTCTAAACCAGTTCTGGACTGTACCAGTCATGTATGCAGTTAAAATGGTCAGATGTAACAATACTACGTTTAACGGTTTCACATGATTATCAGATCCTGTATTGCTCATTTTCTAGTTTAAGTGTTTTATCTGGTATTTCACCGTCCATTACCACTAAGGAAATTGTTCCTGAACCAGTTGTGTACTGTTCCAATGCTGTATGCAGTTAAAATGGTTAGATAGTAACGATTCTAGGTTTACCAGTTTAAGATGCTTATCAGAACCTGTATTGCTCGTACTTTGTTTTATTGATTTCTAACCATGATTTCGCCTTGCAATATGAACAGTTAGACTGCTTCTAACCAGTTCTGGACTGTACCAATCATGTATGCACTTAAAATGGTCAGATGTAACAATACTACGTTTAACGGTTTCACATCCTTATCAGATCCTGTATTGCTCATTTTCTAGTTTAAGTGTTTTATCTGGTATTTCACCGTCCATTACCACTAAGGAAATTGTTCCTGAACCAGTTGTGTACTATTCCAATGCTGTATGCAGTTAAAATGGTTAGATGTAACGATACTAGGTTTAACAGTTTAAGATGCTTATCAGAACCTGTATTGCTCGTACTTTGTTTTATTGATTTCTAACCATGAGTTCGCCTTGCAATATGAACAATTTGAATCCTCTAAACCAGTTCTGGCCTGTACCAGTCATGTATGCAGTTAAAATGGTCAGATGTAACAATACTACGTTTAACGGTTTCACATGCGTATCAGATCCTGTATTGCTCATTTTCTAGTTTAAGTGTTTTATCTGGTATTTCACCGTCCATTACCACTAAGGAAATTGTTCCTGAACCAGTTGTGTACTGTTCCAATGCTGTATGCAGTTAAAATGGTTAGATGTAACGATACTAGGTTTACCAGTTTAAGATGCTTATCAGAACCTGTATTGCTCGTAATTTGTTTTATTGATTTCTAACCATGATTTCGCCTTGCAATATGAACCGTTTGACTGCTTCTATCCAGTTCTGGACTGTACCAATCATGTATGCCGTTCAAATGGTCAGATGTAACAATACTACGTTTAACGGTTTCACATCCTTATCAGATCCTGTATTGCTCATTTTCTTGTTTAAGTGTTTTATCTGATAATTCACCGTCCATTACCACCAAGGAAATTGTTCCTGAACCAGTTGTGTACTGTTCCAATGCTGTATGCAGTTAAAATGGTTAGATATAACGATTCTAGGTTTACCAGTTTAAGATGCTTATCAGAACCTGTATTGTTCGTACTTTGTTTTATTGATTTCTAACCATGATTTCGCCTTGCAATATGAACAGTTAGACTGCTTCTAACCAGTTCTGGACTGTACCAATCATGTTTTCGGTTCAAATGGTCAGATGTAACAATACTACGTTTAACGGTTTCACATCCTTATCAGATCCTGTATAGCTCATTTTCTAGTTTAAGTGTTTTATCTGGTATTTCACCGTCCATTACCACTAAGGAAATTGTTCCTGAACCAGTTGTGTACTGTTCCAATGCTGTATGCAGTTAAAATGGTTAGATATAACGATTCTAGGTTTACCAGTTTAAGATGCTTATCAGAACCTGTATTGCTCGTACTTTGTTTTATTGATTTCTAACCATGATTTCGCCTTGCAATATGAACAGTTAGACTGCTTCTAACCAGTTCTGGACTGTACCAATCATGTATGCCGTTCAAATGGTCAGATGTAACAATACTACGTTTAACGGTTTCACATGCGTATCAGATCCTGTATTGCTCATTTTCTAGTTTAAGTGTTTTATCTGATAATTCACCGTCCATTACCACAAAGGAAAGTTGTTCCTGACCAGTTGTATACTGTTCCAATGGTGTATGCAGTTAAAATGGTTAGATGTAACGATAGTAGGTTTAACAGTTTAAGATGCTTATCAGAACCTGTATTGCTCGTACTTTGTTTTATTGATTTCTAACCATGATTTCGCCTTGCAATATGAACAGTTAGACTGCTTCTAACCAGTTCTGGACTGTACCAATCATGTATGCCGTTCAAATGGTCAGATGTAACAATACTACGTTTAACGGTTTCACATCCTTATCAGATCCTGTATTGCTCATTTTCTAGTTTAAGTGTTTTATCTGGTATTTCACCGTCCATTACCACTAAAGAAATTGTTCCTGAACCAGTTGTGTACTGTTCCAATGCTGTATGCAGTTAAAATGGTTAGATATAACGATTCTAGGTTTACCAGTTTAAGATGCTTATCAGAACCTGTATTGCTCGTACTTTGTTTTATTGATTTCTAACCATGATTTCGCCTTGCAATATGAACAGTTAGACTGCTTCTAACCAGTTCTGGACTGTACCAATCATGTATGCCGTTCAAATGGTCAGATGTAACAATACTACGTTTAACGGTTTCACATCCGTATCAGATCCTGTATTGCTCATTTTCTAGTTTAAGTGTTTTATCTGGTATTTCACCGTCCATTACCACTAAAGGAAATTGTTCCTGAACCAGTTGTGTACTGTTCCAATGCTGTATGCAGTTAAAATGGTTAGATAGTAACGATACTAGGTTTACCAGTTTAAGATGCTTATCAGAACCTGTATTGCTCGTACTTTGTTTTATTGATTTCTAACCATGATTTCGCCTTGCAATATGAACAGTTAGACTGCTTCTAACCAGTTCTGGACTGTACCAGTCATGTATGCACGTTAAAATGGTCAGATGTAACAATACTACGTTTAACGGTTTCACATCTTATCAGATCCTGTATTGCTCATTTTCTAGTTTAAGTGTTTTATCTGATATTCACCGTCCATTACCACCAAGGAAATTGTTCCTGAACCAGTTGTGTACTGTTCCAATGCTGTATGCAGTTAAAATGGTTAGATGTAACGATTCTAGGTTTACCAGTTTAAGATGCTTATCAGAACCTGTATTGCTCGTACTTTGTTTTATTGATTTCTAACCATGATTTCGCCTTGCAATATGAACAGTTAGACTGCTTCTAACCAGTTCTGGACTGTACCAATCATGTATGCGTTCAAATGGTCAGATGTAACAATACTACGTTTAACGGTTTCACATGCTTATCAGATCCTGTATTGCTCATTTTCTAGTTTAAGTGTTTTATCTGATAATTCACCGTCCATTACCACCAAGGAAATTGTTCCTGAACCAGTTGTGTACTGTTCCAATGCTGTATGCAGTTAAAATGGTTAGATGTAACGATTCTAGGTTTAACAGTTTAAGATGCTTATCAGAACCTGTATTGCTCGTACTTTGTTTTATTGATTTCTAACCATGATTTCGCCTTGCAATATGAACAGTTAGACTGCTTCTAACCAGTTCTGGACTGTACCAATCATGTATGCGTTCAAATGGTCAGATGTAACAATACTACGTTTAACGGTTTCACATCCTTATCAGATCCTGTATTGCTCATTTTCTAGTTTAAGTGTTTTATCTGGTATTTCACCGTCCATTACCACTAAGGAAATTGTTCCTGAACCAGTTGTGTACTGTTCCAATGCTGTATGCAGTTAAAATGGTTAGATATAACGATTCTAGGTTTACCAGTTTAAGATGCTTATCAGAACCTGTATTGCTCGTACTTTGTTTTATTGATTTCTAACCATGATTTCGCCTTGCAATATGAACAGTTAGACTGCTTCTAACCAGTTCTGGACTGTACCAATCATGTATGCAGTTCAAATGGTCAGATGTAACAATACTACGTTTAACTGTTTCACATGCGTATCAGATCCTGTATTGCTCATTTTCTAGTTTAAGTGTTTTATCTGATAATTCACCGTCCATTACCACCAAGGAAATTGTTCCTGAACCAGTTGTGTACTGTTCCAATGCTGTATGCAGTTAAAATGGTTAGATAGTAACGATTCTAGGTTTACCAGTTTAAGATGCTTATCAGAACCTGTATTGCTCGTACTTTGTTTTATTGATTTCTAACCATGATTTCGCCTTGCAATATGAACAGTTAGACTGCTTCTAACCAGTTCTGGACTGTACCAATCATGTATGCAGTTCAAATGGTCAGATGTAACAATACTACGTTTAACGGTTTCACATGCGTATCAGATCCTGTATTGCTCATTTTCTAGTTTAAGTGTTTTATCTGGTATTTCACCGTCCATTACCACTAAGGAAATTGTTCCTGAACCAGTTGTGTACTGTTCCAATGCTGTATGCAGTTAAAATGGTTAGATGTAACGATACTAGGTTTAACAGTTTAAGATGCTTATCAGAACCTGTATTGCTCGTACTTTGTTTTATTGATTTCTAACCATGAGTTTCGCCTTGCAATATGAACAGTTAGACTGCTTCTAAACCAGTTCTGGACTGTACCAGTCATGTATGCAGTTAAAATGGTCAGATGTAACAATACTACGTTTAACGGTTTCACATGCGTATCAGATCCTGTATTGCTCATTTTCTAGTTTAAGTGTTTTATCTGGTATTTCACCGTCCATTACCACCAAGGAAATTGTTCCTGAACCAGTTGTGTACTGTTCCAATGCTGTATGCAGTTAAAATGGTTAGATGTAACGATTCTAGGTTTAACAGTTTAAGATGCTTATCAGAACCTGTATTGCTCGTACTTTGTTTTATTGATTTCTAACCATGATTTCGCCTTGCAATATGAACAGTTAGACTGCTTCTAACCAGTTCTGGACTGTACCAATCATGTATGCAGTTCAAATGGTCAGATGTAACAATACTACGTTTAACGGTTTCACATGCGTATCAGATCCTGTATTGCTCATTTTCTAGTTTAAGTGTTTTATCTGATAATTCACCGTCCATTACCACTAAGGAAATTGTTCCTGAACCAGTTGTGTACTGTTCCAATGCTGTATGCAGTTAAAATGGTTAGATGTAACGATACTAGGTTTAACAGTTTAAGATGCTTATCAGAACCTGTATTGCTCGTACTTTGTTTTATTGATTTCTAACCATGATTTCGCCTTGCAATATGAACAGTTAGACTGCTTCTAACCAGTTCTGGACTGTACCAATCATGTATGCCGTTAAAATGGTCAGATGTAACAATACTACGTTTAACGGTTTCACATGCTTATCAGATCCTGTATTGCTCATTTTCTAGTTTAAGTGTTTTATCTGGTATTTCACCGTCCATTACCACTAAGGAAATTGTTCCTGAACCAGTTGTGTACTGTTCCAATGCTGTATGCAGTTAAAATGGTTAGATAGTAACGATTACTAGGTTTACCAGTTTAAGATGCTTATCAGAACCTGTATTGCTCGTACTTTGTTTTATTGATTTCTAACCATGAGTTCGCCTTGCAATATGAACAGTTAGACTGCTTCTAACCAGTTCTGGACTGTACCAATCATGTATGCAGTTAAAATGGTCAGATGTAACAATACTACGTTTAACGGTTTCACATGCGTATCAGATCCTGTATTGCTCATTTTCTAGTTTAAGTGTTTTATCTGGTATTTCACCGTCCATTACCATTAAGGAAATAGTTTCTGAACCAGTTGTGTACTGTTCCAATGCTGTATGCAGTTAAAATGGATAGATGTAACGATACTAGGTTTAACAGTTTAAGATGCTTATCAGAACATGTACTGCTCGTACTTTGTTTTATTGATTTCTAACCATGAGTTCGCCTTGCAATATGAACAGTTAGACTGCTTCTAACCAGTTCTGGACTGTACCAATCATGTATCCGTTCAAATTGTCAGATGTAACAATACTAGGTTTAATGGTTTCACATCCTTATCAGATCCTGTATTGCTCATTTTCTAGTTTAAGTGTTTTATCTGGTATTTCACCGTCCATTACCACTAAGGAAATTGTTCCTGAACCAGTTGTGTACTGTTCCAATGCTGTATGCAGTTAAAATGGTTAGATGTAACGATACTAGGTTTAACAGTTTAAGATGCTTATCAGAACCTGTATTGCTCGTACTTTGTTTTATTGATTTCTAACCATGAGTTCGCCTTGCAATATGAACAGTTGAATGCTTCTAACCAGTTCTGGACTGTACCAGTCATGTATGCAGTTAAAATGGTCAGATGTAACAATACTACGTTTAACGGTTTCACATGCGTATCAGATCCTGTATTGCTCATTTTCTAGTTTAAGTGTTTTATCTGATAATTCACCGTCCATTACCACCAAGGAAATTGTTCCTGAACCAGTTGTGTACTGTTCCAATGCTGTATGCAGTTAAAATGGTTAGATGTAACGATACTAGGTTTAACAGTTTAAGATGCTTATCAGAACCTGTATTGCTCGTACTTTGTTTTATTGATTTCTAACCATGAGTTCGCCTTGCAATATGAACAGTTAGACTGCTTCTAACCAGTTCTGGACTGTACCAATAATGTATGCCGTTCAAATGGTCAGATGTAACAATACTACGTTTAACGGTTTCACATGCGTATCAGATCCTGTATTGCTCATTTTCTAGTTTAAGTGTTTTATCTGGTATTTCACCGTCTATTACCACTAAGGAAATTGTTCCTGAACCAGTTGTGTACTGTTCCAATGCTGTATGCAGTTAAAATGGTTAGATGTAACGATACTAGGTTTAACAGTTTAAGATGCTTATCAGAACCTGTATTGCTCGTACTTTGTTTTATTGATTTCTAACCATGAGTTCGCCTTGCAATATGAACAATTTGAATGCTTCTAAACCAGTTCTGGACTGTACCAGTCATGTATGCCGTTCAAATGGTCAGATGTAACAATACTACGTTTAACGGTTTCACATGCGTATCAGATCCTGTATTGCTCATTTTCTAGTTTAAGTGTTTTATCTGGTATTTCACCGTCCATTACCACTAAGGAAATTGTTCCTGAACCAGTTGTGTACTGTTCCAATGCTGTATGCAGTTAAAATGGTTAGATGTAACGATACTAGGTTTAACAGTTTAAGATGCTTATCAGAACCTGTATTGCTCGTACTTTGTTTTATTGATTTCTAACCATGAGTTCGCCTTGCAATATGAACAATTTAGAATGCTTCTAAACCAGTTCTGGACTGTACCAGTCATGTATGCAGTTAAAATGGTCAGATGTAACAATACTACGTTTAACGGTTTCACATGCCTTATCAGATCCTGTATTGCTCATTTTCTAGTTTAAGTATTTTATCTGGTATTTCACCGTCCATTACCACCAAGGAAATTGTTCCTGAACCAGTTGTGTACTGTTCCAATGCTGTATGCAGTTAAAATGGTTAGATGTAACGATTCTAGGTTTACCAGTTTAAGATGCTTATCAGAACCTGTATTGCTCGTACTTTGTTTTATTGATTTCTAACCATGATTTCGCCTTGCAATATGAACAGTTAGACTGCTTCTAACCAGTTCTGGACTGTACCAATCATGTATGCGTTCAAATGGTCAGATGTAACAATACTACGTTTAACGGTTTCACATGCCTTATCAGATCCTGTATTGCTCATTTTCTAGTTTAAGTATTTTATCTGGTATTTCACCGTCCATTACCACTAAGGAAATTGTTCCTGAACCAGTTGTGTACTGTTCCAATACTGTATGCAGTTAAAATGGTTAGATGTAACGATTCTAGGTTTACCAGTTTAAGATGCTTATCAGAACCTGTATTGCTCGTACTTTGTTTTATTGATTTCTAACCATGAGTTCGCCTTGCAATATGAACAATTTGAATGTTCTAAACCAGTTCTGGACTGTACCAGTCATGTATGCAGTTAAAATGGTCAGATGTAACAATACTACGTTTAATGGTTTCACATGCGTATCAGATCCTGTATTGCTCATTTTCTAGTTTAAGTGTTTTATCTGGTATTTCACCGTCCATTACCACTAAGGAAATTGTTCCTGAACCAGTTGTGTACTGTTCCAATGCTGTATGCAGTTAAAATGGTTAGATGTAACGATTCTAGGTTTACCAGTTTAAGATGCTTATCAGAACCTGTATTGCTCGTACTTTGTTTTATTGATTTCTAACCATGAGTTCGCCTTGCAATATGAACAATTTGAATCCTCTAAACCAGTTCTGGACTGTACCAATCATGTATGCCGTTCAAATGGTCAGATGTAACAATACTACGTTTAACGGTTTCACATGCTTATCAGATCCTGTATTGCTCATTTTCTAGTTTAAGTATTTTATCTGGTATTTCACCGTCCATTACCACCAAGGAAATTGTTCCTGAACCAGTTGTGTACTGTTCCAATGCTGTATGCAGTTAAAATGGTTAGATAGTAACGATTCTAGGTTTACCAGTTTAAGATGCTTATCAGAACCTGTATTGCTCGTACTTTGTTTTATTGATTTCTAACCATGAGTTCGCCTTGCAATATGAACAGTTAGACTGCTTCTAACCAGTTCTGGACTGTACCAATCATGTATGCAGTTAAAATGGTCAGATGTAACAATACTACGTTTAACGGTTTCACATGCGTATCAGATCCTGTATAGCTCATTTTCTAGTTTAAGTGTTTTATCTGGTATTTCACCGTCCATTACCACTAAGGAAATTGTTCCTGAACCAGTTGTGTACTGTTCCAATGCTGTATGCAGTTAAAATGGTTAGATGTAACGATACTAGGTTTAACAGTTTAAGATGCTTATCAGAACCTGTATTGCTCGTACTTTGTTTTATTGATTTCTAACCATGAGTTCGCCTTGCAATATGAACAATTTGAATGCTTCTAAACCAGTTCTGGACTGTACCAGTCATGTATGCAGTTAAAATGGTCAGATGTAACAATACTACGTTTAACGGTTTCACATGCGTATCAGATCCTGTATTGCTCATTTTCTAGTTTAAGTGTTTTATCTGGTATTTCACCGTCCATTACCACCAAGGAAATTGTTCCTGAACCAGTTGTGTACTGTTCCAATGCTGTATGCAGTTAAAATGGTTAGATGTAACGATTCTAGGTTTACCAGTTTAAGATGCTTATCAGAACCTGTATTGCTCGTACTTTGTTTTATTGATTTCTAACCATGAGTTCGCCTTGCAATATGAACAGTTAGACTGCTTCTAACCGGTTCTGGACTGTACCAGTCATGTATGCCGTTCAAATGGTCAGATGTAACAATACTACGTTTAACGGTTTCACATGCGTATCAGATCCTGTATTGCTCATTTTCTAGTTTAAGTGTTTTATCTGGTATTTCACCGTCTATTACCACTAAGGAAATTGTTCCTGAACCAGTTGTGTACTGTTCCAATGCTGTATGCAGTTAAAATGGTTAGATGTAACGATACTAGGTTTACCAGTTTAAGATGCTTATCAGAACCTGTATTGCTCGTACTTTGTTTTATTGATTTCTAACCATGAGTTCGCCTTGCAATATGAACAATTTGAATGCTTCTAAACCAGTTCTGGACTGTACCAGTCATGTATGCAGTTAAAATGGTCAGATGTAACAATACTACGTTTAACGGTTTCACATGCGTATCAGATCCTGTATTGCTCATTTTCTAGTTTAAGTGTTTTATCTGATATTCACCGTCCATTACCACCAAGGAAATTGTTCCTGAACCAGTTGTGTACTGTTCCAATGCTGTATGCAGTTAAAATGGTTAGATGTAACGATTCTAGGTTTACCAGTTTAAGATGCTTATCAGAACCTGTATTGCTCGTACTTTGTTTTATTGATTTCTAACCATGATTTCGCCTTGCAATATGAACAGTTAGACTGCTTCTAACCAGTTCTGGACTGTACCAATCATGTTTTCGGTTCAAATGGTCAGATGTAACAATACTACGTTTAACGGTTTCACATCCTTATCAGATCCTGTATTGCTCATTTTCTAGTTTAAGTGTTTTATCTGGTATTTCACAGTCCATTACCACCAAGGAAATTGTTCATGAACCAGTTGTGTACTGTTCCAATACTGTATGCAGTTAAAATGGTTAGATGTAACGATTCTAGGTTTACCAGTTTAAGATGCTTATCAGAACCTGTATTGCTCGTACTTTGTTTTATTGATTTCTAACCATGAGTTCGCCTTGCAATATGAACAATTTGAATGCTTCTAACCAGTTCTGGCCTGTACCAGTCATGTATGCATTTAAAATGGTCAGATGTAACAATACTACGTTTAACGGTTTCACATGCGTATCAGATCCTGTATTGCTCATTTTCTAGTTTAAGTGTTTTATCTGGATATTTCACCGTCCATTACCACTAAGGAAATTGTTCCTGAACCAGTTGTGTACTGTTCCAATGCTGTATGCAGTTAAAATGGTTAGATTTAACGATTCTAGGTTTACCAGTTTAAGATGCTTATCAGAACCTGTATTGCTCGTACTTTGTTTTTATTGATTTCTAACCATGAGTTCGCCTTGCAATATGAACAATTTGAATGCTCTAAACCAGTTCTGGCCTGTACCAATCATGTATGCAGTTCAAATGGTCAGATGTAACAATACTACGTTTAACGGTTTCACATGCCTTATCAGATCCTGTATTGCTCATTTTCTAGTTTAAGTATTTTATCTGGTATTTCACCGTCCATTACCACCAAGAAATTGTTCCTGAACCAGTTGTGTACTGTTCCAATGCTGTATGCAGTTAAAATGGTTAGATATTAACGATTCTAGGTTTACCAGTTTAAGATGCTTATCAGAACCTGTATTGCTCGTACTTGTTTTATTGATTTCTAACCATGATTTCGCCTTGCAATATGAACAGTTTGACTGCTTCTAACCAGTTCTGGACTGTACCAATCATGTATGCACGTTAAAATGGTCAGATGTAACAATACTACGTTTAACGGTTTCACATGCGTATCAGATCCTGTATGCTCATTTTCTAGTTTAAGTGTTTTATCTGGTATTTCACCGTCCATTACCACCAAGGAAATTGTTCCTGAACCAGTTGTGTACTGTTCCAATGCTGTATGCAGTTAAAATGGTTAGATGTAACGATACTAGGTTTAACAGTTTAAGATGCTTATCAGAACCTGTATTGCTCGTACTTTGTTTTATTGATTTCTAACCATGAGTTCGCCTTGCAATATGAACAATTTGAATGCTCTAAACCAGTTCTGGCCTGTACCAGTCATGTATGCAGTTAAAATGGTCAGATGTAACAATACTACGTTTAACGGTTTCACATGCGTATCAGATCCTGTATTGCTCATTTTCTAGTTTAAGTGTTTTATCTGGTATTTCACCGTCCATTACCACTAAGGAAATTGTTCCTGAACCAGTTGTGTACTGTTCCAATGCTGTATGCAGTTAAAATGG
The DNA here is from genome assembly GCA_018906985.1 of Apocrypta bakeri. NCBI lineage: Eukaryota > Metazoa > Arthropoda > Insecta > Hymenoptera > Pteromalidae > Apocrypta > Apocrypta bakeri. The sequence continues at coordinate 11,580 of JACCIA010000169.1, read as the reverse complement.
TTAGATATAACGATTCTAGGTTTACCAGTTTAAGATGCTTATCAGAACCTGTATTACTCGTACTTTGTTTTATTGATTTCTAACCATGAGTTTGCCTTGCAATATGAACAGTTAGACTGCTTCTAACGAGTTCTGGACTGTACCAATCATGTATGCACTTAAAATGATCAGATGTAACAATACTACGTTTAACGGTTTCACATGATTATCAGATCCTGTATTGCTCATTTTCTAGTTTAAGCGTTTTATCTGATAATTCACAGTCCATTACCACCAAGGAAATTGTTCCTGAACCAGTTGTGTACTATTCCAATGCTCTATGCAGTTAAAATGGTTAGATGTAACGATACTAGGTTTAACAGTTTAAGATGCTTATCAGAACCTGTATTGCTCGTACTTTGTTTTTTTTTATTTCTAACCATGAGTTTGCCTTTCAATATGAACAATTTGAATGCTCTAAACCAGTTCTGCCCTGTACCAGTCATGTATGCATTTAAAATGGTCAGATGTAACAATACTACGTTTAACGGTTTCACATGCGTATCAGATCCTGTATAGCTCATTTTCTAGTTTAAGTGTTTTATCTGGTATTTCACCGTCCATTACCACTAAGGAAATTGTTCCTGAACCAGTTGTGTACTGTTCCAATGCTGTATGCAGTTAAAATGGTTAGATGTAACGATACTAGGTTTAACAGTTTAAGATGCTTATCAGAACCTGTATTGCTCGTACGTTGTTTTATTGATTTCTAACCATGAGTTCGCCTTGCAATATGAACAGTTGACTGCTTCTAACCAGTTCTGGACTGTACCAATCATGTATGCACGTTAAAATGGTCAGATGTAACAATACTACGTTTAACGGTTTCACATGCGTATCAGATCCTGTATTGCTCATTTTCTAGTTTAAGTGTTTTATCTGGTATTTCACCGTCCATTACCACTAAGGAAATTGTTCCTGAACCAGTTGTGTACTGTTCCAATGCTGTATGCAGTTAAAATGGTTAGATATAACGATTCTAGGTTTAACAGTTTAAGATGCTTATCAGAACCTGTATTGCTCGTACTTTGTTTTATTGATTTCTAACCATGAGTTCGCCTTGCAATATGAACAATTTGAATGCTCTAAACCAGTTCTGGACTGTACCAGTCATGTATGCAGTTAAAATGGTCAGATGTAACAATACTACGTTTAACGGTTTCACATGCGTATCAGATCCTGTATAGCTCATTTTCTAGTTTAAGTGTTTTATCTGGTATTTCACCGTCCATTACCACTAAGGAAATTGTTCCTGAACCAGTTGTGTACTGTTCCAATGCTGTATGCAGTTAAAATGGTTAGATGTAACGATACTAGGTTTAACAGTTTAAGATGCTTATCAGAACCTGTATTGCTCGTACTTTGTTTTATTGATTTCTAACCATGAGTTCGCCTTGCAATATGAACAATTTGAATGCTTCTAAACCAGTTCTGGACTGTACCAGTCATGTATGCAGTTAAAATGGTCAGATGTAACAATACTACGTTTAACGGTTTCACATGCGTATCAGATCCTGTATTGCTCATTTTCTAGTTTAAGTATTTTATCTGGTATTTCACCGTCCATTACCACTAAGGAAATTGTTCCTGAACCAGTTGTGTACTGTTCCAATGCTGTATGCAGTTAAAATGGTTAGATATTAACGATTCTAGGTTTACCAGTTTAAGATGCTTATCAGAACCTGTATTGCTCGTACTTGTTTTATTGATTTCTAACCATGATTTCGCCTTGCAATATGAACAGTTTAGACTGCTTCTAACCAGTTCTGGACTGTACCAATCATGTATGCAGTTAAAATGGTCAGATGTAACAATACTACGTTTAACGGTTTCACATGCGTATCAGATCCTGTATTGCTCATTTTCTAGTTTAAGTGTTTTATCTGGTATTTCACCGTCCATTACCACTAAGGAAATTGTTCCTGAACCAGTTGTGTACTGTTCCAATGCTGTATGCAGTTAAAATGGTTAGATATAACGATTCTAGGTTTAACAGTTTAAGATGCTTATCAGAACCTGTATTGCTCGTACTTAGTTTTATTGATTTCTAACCATGAGTTCGCCTTGCAATATGAACAATTTGAATGCTCTAAACCAGTTCTGGCCTGTACCAGTCATGTATGCATTTAAAATGGTCAGATGTAACAATACTACGTTTAACGGTTTCACATGCGTATCAGATCCTGTATTGCTCATTTTCTAGTTTAAGTATTTTATCTGGTATTTCACCGTCCATTACCACCAAGAAAATTGTTCCTGAACCAGTTGTGTACTATTCCAATGCTGTATGCAGTTAAAATGGTTAGATGTGACGATACTAGGTTTAACAGTTTAAGATGCTTATCAGAACCTGTCTTGCTCGTACTTTATTTTATTGATTTCTAACCATGAGTTCGCCTTGCAATATAACAATTTGAATGTTCTAAACCAGTTCTGGACTGTACCAGCCATGTATGCAGTTAAAATGATCATATGTAACAATACTGCGTTTAATGGTATCACATGCGTATCAGATCCTGTATTGCTTCTTTTCTAGTTTAAGTATTTTATCTGGTATTTCACCGTCCATTACCACTAAGGAAATTGTTCCTGAACCAGTTGTGTACTGTTCCAATGCTGTATGCAGTTAAAATGGTTAGATGTAACGATAGTAGGTTTAACAGTTTAAGATGATTATCAGAACCTGTATTACTCGTACTTTGTTTTATTGATTTCTAACCATGAGTTCGCCTTGCAATATGAACAGTTAGACTGCTTCTAACCGGTTCTGGACTGTACCAGTCATGTATGCACTTCAAAAGGTCAGATGTAACAATACTACGTTTAACGGTTTCACATCCTTATCAGATCCTGTATTGCTCATTTTCTAGTTTAAGTTTTTTATCTGATAATTCACAGTCCATTACCACCAAGGAAATTATTCCTGAACCTGTTGTGTACTGTTCCAATGCTGTATGCAGTTAAAATGGTTATATATAACGATACTAGGTTTACCAGTTTAAGATGCTTATCAGAACCTGTATTGCTCGTACTTTGTTTTATTGATTTCTAACCATGAGCTCGCCTTGCAATATGAACAGTTAGACTGCTTCTAACCGGTTCTGGACTGTACCAGTCATGTATGCCGTTCAAATGGTCAGATGTAACAATACTACGTTTAACGGTTTCACATGCGTATCAGATCCTGTATTGCTCATTTTCTAGTTTAAGTATTTTATCTGGTATTTCACCGTCCATTACCACAAGGAAATTGTTCCTGAACCAGTTGTGTACTGTTCCAATGCTGTATGCAGTTAAAATGGTTAGATGTAACGATACTAGGTTTAACAGTTTAAGATGCTTATCAGAACCTGTATTGCTCGTACTTTGTTTTATTGATTTCTAACCATGAGTTCGCCTTGCAATATGAACAATTTGAATGCTTCTAAACCAGTTCTGGACTGTACCAGTCATGTATGCAGTTAAAATGATCAGATGTAACAATACTACGTTTAACGGTTTCACATGCGTATCAGATCCTGTATTGCTCATTTTCTAGTTTAAGTATTTTATCTGGTATTTCTCCGTCCATTACCACTAAGGAAATTGTTCCTGAACCAGTTGTGTACTGTTCCAATGCTGTATGCAGTTAAAATGGTTAGATGTAACGATACTAGGTTTACCAGTTTAAGATGCTTATCAGAACCTGTCTTGCTCGTACTTTAGTTTTATTGATTTCTAACCATGAGTTCGCCTTGCAATATGAAACAATTTGAATGCTTCTAAACCAGTTCTGGACTGTACCAGTCATGTATGCAGTTAAAATGATCATATGTAACAATACTACGTTTAACTGGTTTCACATGCGTATCAGATCCTGTATTGCTCATTTTCTAGTTTAAGTGTTTTATCTGATATTCACCGTCCATTACCACTAAGGAAATTGTTCCTGAACCAGTTGTGTACTGTTCCAATGCTGTATGCAGTTAAAATGGTTAGATGTAACGATACTAGGTTTAACAGTTTAAGATGCTTATCAGAACCTGTATTGCTCGTACTTTGTTTTATTGATTTCTAACCATGAGTTCGCCTTGCAATATGAACAGTTAGACTGCTTCTAACCAGTTCTGGACTGTACTAATCATGTATGCAGTTAAAATGGTCAGATGTAACAATACTACGTTTAACGGTTTCACATGCGTATCAAATCCTGTATTGCTCATTTTCTAGTTTAAGTCTTTTATCTGGTATTTCACCGTCCATTACCACTAAGGAAATTGTTCCTGAACCAGTTGTGTACTGTTCCAATGCTGTATGCAGTTAAAATGGTTAGATATAACGATTCTAGGTTTACCAGTTTAAGATGCTTATCAGAATCTGTATTGCTCGTACTTTGTTTTATTGATTTCTAACCATGATTTCGCCTTGCAATATGAACAATTTAGAATGCTTCTAACCAGTTCTGGACTGTACCAGTCATGTATGCAGTTAAAATGGTCAGATGTAACAATACTACGTTTAACGGTTTCACATGCGTATCAGATCCTGTATTGCTCATTTTCTAGTTTAAGTGTTTTATCTGGTATTTCACCGTCCATTACCACTAAGGAAATTGTTCCTGAACCAGTTGTGTACTGTTCCAATGCTGTATGCAGTTAAAATGGTTAGATGTAACGATACTAGGTTTACCAGTTTAAGATGCTTATCAGAACCTGTATTGCTCGTACTTTGTTTTATTGATTTCTAACCATGATTTCGCCTTGCAATATGAACAGTTAGACTGCTTCTAACCAGTTCTGGACTGTACCAATCATGTATGCCGTTCAAATGGTCAGATGTAACAATACTACGTTTAACTGTTTCACATGCGTATCAGATCCTGTATTGCTCATTTTCTAGTTTAAGTGTTTTATCTGGTATTTCACCGTCCATTACCACTAAGGAAATTGTTCCTGAACCAGTTGTGTATTGTTCCAATGCTGTATGCAGTTAAAATGGTTAGATGTAACGATACTAGGTTTAACAGTTTAAGATGCTTATCAGAACCTGTATTGCTCGTACTTTGTTTTATTGATTTCTAACCATGATTTCGCCTTGCCATATGAACAGTTAGACTGCTTCTAACCAGTTCTGGACTGTACCAATCATGTATGCCGTTCAAATGGTCAGATGTAACAGTACTACGTTTAACTGTTTCACATGCGTATCAAATCCTGTATTGCTCATTTTCTAGTTTAAGTCTTTTATCTGGTATTTCACCGTCCATTACCACTAAGGAAATGTTCCTGAACCAGTTGTGTACTGTTCCAATGCTGTATGCAGTTAAAATGGTTAGATGTAACGATACTAGGTTTAACAGTTTAAGATGCTTATCAGAACCTGTATTGCTCGTACTTTGTTTTATTGATTTCTAACCATGATTTGGCCTTGCAATATGAACAATTTGAATGCTCTAAACCAGATGTGGACTGTACCAGCCATGTATGCAGTTAAAATGATCATATGTAACAATACTGCGTTTAATGGTATCACATGCGTATTAGATCCTGTATTGCTCATTTTCTAGTTTAAGTATTTTATCTGGTATTTCTCCGTCCATTACCACTAAGGAAATTGTTCCTGAACCAGTTGTGTACTGATCCAATGCTGTATGCAGTTTAAATGGTTAGATGTAACGATGGTAGGTTTAACAGTTTAGGATGCTTATCAGAACCTGTATTGCTCGTAGCTTGTTTTATTGATTTCTAACCATAAGTTCGCCTTGCAATATGAACAGTTAGACAGCTTCTAACCGGTTCTGGACTGTACCAGTCATGTATGCACTTAAAATGGTCAGATGTAACAATACTACGTTTAACGGTTTCACATGCGTATCAGATGCTGTATTGCTCATTTTCTAGTTTAAATGTTTTATCTGGTATTTCACCGTCCATTACCACCAAGGAAATTGTTCCTGAACCAGTTGTGTACTGTTCCAATGCTGTATGCAGTTAAAATGGTTAGATATAATGACTCTAGGTTTACCTGTTTAAGATGCTTATCAGAACCTGTATTGCTCGTACTTCGTTTTATTGATTTCTAACCATCATTTCGCCTTGCAATATGAACAGTTAGACTGCTTCTAACCACTTCTGGACTGTACCAGTCATGTATGCAGTTAAAATGGTCAGATGTAACAATACTACGTTTAACGGTTTCACATGCGTATCAGATCCTGTATTGCTCATTTTCTATTTTAAGTGTTTTATATCGTATTTCACCGTCCATTACCACCAAGGAAATTATTCCTGAACCAGTTGTGTACTATTCCAATGCTCTATGCAGTTAAATTGGTCAGATGTAACGATACTAGGTTTAACAGTTTAAGATGCTTATCAGAACCTGTATTGCTCGTACATTGTTTTATTGATTTCTAACCATGAGTTCGCCTTGCAATATGAACAGTTAGACTGCTTCTAACCGGTTCCGGACTGTACCAGTCATGTATGCAGTTAAAATGGTCAGATGTAACAATACTACGTTTAACAGTTTCACATGATTATCAGATCCTGTATTGCTCATTTTCTATTTTAAGTGATTTATATCTGTATTTCACCGTCCATTACCACCAAGGAAATTGTTCCTGAACCAGTTGTATACTGTTCCAATGCTGTATGCAGTTAAATTGGTTAGATATAACGATTCTAGGTTTACCAGTTTAAGATGCTTATCAGAATCTGTATTGCTCGTACTTTGTTTTTTTGATTTCTAACCATGATTTTGCCTTGCAATATGAACAATTTCAATGCTCTAAACCAGATCTGGCCTGTACCAGTCATGTATGCAGTTAAAATGGTCAGATGTAACAATACTACGTTTAACAGTTTCACATGATTATCAGATCCTGTATTGCTCATTTTCTATTTTAAGTGATTTATATCGTATTTCACCGTCCATTACCACCAAGGAAATTGTTCCTGAACCAGTTGTATACTGTTCCAATGCTGTATGCAGTTAAATTGGTTAGATATAACGATTCTAGGTTTACCAGTTTAAGATGCTTATCAGAATCTGTATTGCTCGTACTTTGTTTTATTGATTTCTAACCATGATTTTGCCTTGCAATATGAACAATTTAGACTGCTTCTAACCAGTTCTGGACTGTACCAGTCATGTATGCAGTTAAAATGGTCAGATGTAACAATACTACGTTTAACGGTTTCACATGCGTATCAGATCCTGTATTGCTCATTTTCTAGTTTAAGTGTTTTATCTGGTATTTCACCGTCCATTACCACTAAGGAAATTGTTCCTGAACCAGTTGTGTACTGTTCCAATGCTGTATGCAGTTAAAATGGTTAGATGTAACGATACTAGGTTTAACAGTTTAAGATGCTTATCAGAACCTGTATTGCTCGTACTTTGTTTTATTGATTTCTAACCATGAGTTTCGCCTTGCAATATGAACAGTTAGACTGCTTCTAACCAGTTCTGGACTGTACCAATCATGTATGCAGTTAAAATGGTCAGATGTAACAATACTACGTTTAACGGTTTCACATGATTATCAGATCCTGTATTGCTCATTTTCTAGTTTAAGTGTTTTATCTGTATTTCACCGTCCATTACCACCAAGGAAATTGTTCCTGAACCAGTTGTGTACTGTTCCAATGCTGTATGCAGTTAAAATGGTTAGATGTAACGATACTAGGTTTACCAGTTTAAGATGCTTATCAGAACCTGTATTGCTCGTACTTTGTTTTATTGATTTCTAACCATGAGTTCGCCTTGCAATATGAACAATTTAGAATGCTTCTAAACCAGTTCTGGACTGTACCAGTCATGTATGCAGTTAAAATGGTCAGATGTAACAATACTACGTTTAACGGTTTCACATGCGTATCAGATCCTGTATTGCTCATTTTCTAGTTTAAGTATTTTATCTGGTATTTCACCGTCCATTACCACTAAGGAAATTGTTCCTGAACCAGTTGTGTACTGTTCCAATGCTGTATGCAGTTAAAATGGTTAGATGTAACGATACTAGGTTTAACAGTTTAAGATGCTTATCAGAACCTGTATTGCTCGTACTTTGTTTTATTGATTTCTAACCATGAGTTCGCCTTGCAATATGAACAGTTAGACTGCTTCTAACCAGTTCTGGACTGTACCAGTCATGTATGCAGTTAAAATGGTCAGATGTAACAATACTACGTTTAACGGTTTCACATGCGTATCAGATCCTGTATTGCTCATTTTCTAGTTTAAGTGTTTTATCTGGTATTTCACCGTCCATTACCACTAAGGAAATTGTTCCTGAACCAGTTGTGTACTGTTCCAATGCTGTATGCAGTTAAAATGGTTAGATGTAACGATTACTAGGTTTACCAGTTTAAGATGCTTATCAGAACCTGTATTGCTCGTACTTTGTTTTATTGATTTCTAACCATGAGTTCGCCTTGCAATATGAACAGTTAGACTGCTTCTAACCAGTTCTGGACTGTACCAATCATGTATGCAGTTAAAATGGTCAGATGTAACAATACTACGTTTAACGGTTTCACATGCTTATCAGATCCTGTATTGCTCATTTTCTAGTTTAAGTATTTTATCTGGTATTTCACCGTCCATTACCACCAAGGAAATTGTTCCTGAACCAGTTGTGTACTGTTCCAATGCTGTATGCAGTTAAAATGGTTAGATAGTAACGATTCTAGGTTTACCAGTTTAAGATGCTTATCAGAACCTGTATTGCTCGTACTTTGTTTTATTGATTTCTAACCATGATTTCGCCTTGCAATATGAACAGTTTGACTGCTTCTAACCAGTTCTGGACTGTACCAGTCATGTATGCAGTTAAAATGGTCAGATGTAACAATACTACGTTTAACGGTTTCACATGCGTATCAGATCCTGTATTGCTCATTTTCTAGTTTAAGTGTTTTATCTGGTATTTCACCGTCCATTACCACTAAGGAAATTGTTCCTGAACCAGTTGTGTACTGTTCCAATGCTGTATGCAGTTAAAATGGTTAGATGTAACGATACTAGGTTTAACAGTTTAAGATGCTTATCAGAACCTGTATTGCTCGTACTTTGTTTTATTGATTTCTAACCATGAGTTCGCCTTGCAATATGAACAATTTAGAATGCTTCTAACCAGTTCTGGACTGTACCAGTCATGTATGCAGTTAAAATGGTCAGATGTAACAATACTACGTTTAACGGTTTCACATGCGTATCAGATCCTGTATTGCTCATTTTCTAGTTTAAGTGTTTTATCTGGTATTTCACCGTCCATTACCACCAAGGAAATTGTTCCTGAACCAGTTGTGTACTGTTCCAATGCTGTATGCAGTTAAAATGGTTAGATAGTAACGATTCTAGGTTTACCAGTTTAAGATGCTTATCAGAACCTGTATTGCTCGTACTTTGTTTTATTGATTTCTAACCATGAGTTCGCCTTGCAATATGAACAGTTAGACTGCTTCTAACCAGTTCTGGACTGTACCAATCATGTATGCAGTTAAAATGGTCAGATGTAACAATACTACGTTTAACGGTTTCACATGCTTATCAGATCCTGTATTGCTCATTTTCTAGTTTAAGTGTTTTATCTGATAATTTCACCGTCCATTACCACCAAGGAAATTGTTCCTGAACCAGTTGTGTACTGTTCCAATGCTGTATGCAGTTAAAATGGTTAGATGTAACGATACTAGGTTTAACAGTTTAAGATGCTTATCAGAACCTGTATTGCTCGTACTTTGTTTTATTGATTTCTAACCATGAGTTCGCCTTGCAATATGAACAATTTGAATGCTTCTAAACCAGTTCTGGACTGTACCAGTCATGTATGCATTTAAAATGGTCAGATGTGACAATACTACGTTTAACGGTTTCACATGCGTATCAGATCCTGTATTGCTCATTTTCTAGTTTAAGTGTTTTATCTGGTATTTCACCGTCCATTACCACTAAGGAAATTGTTCCTGAACCAGTTGTGTACTGTTCCAATGCTGTATGCAGTTAAAATGGTTAGATGTAACGATACTAGGTTTAACAGTTTAAGATGCTTATCAGAACCTGTATTGCTCGTACTTTGTTTTATTGATTTCTAACCATGAGTTCGCCTTGCAATATGAACAATTTGACTGCTTCTAACCAGTTCTGGACTGTACCAGTCATGTATGCACTTTAAAATGGTCAGATGTAACAATACTACGTTTAACGGTTTCACATGCGTATCAGATCCTGTATTGCTCATTTTCTAGTTTAAGTGTTTTATCTGGTATTTCACCGTCCATTACCACTAAGGAAATTGTTCCTGAACCAGTTGTGTACTGTTCCAATGCTGTATGCAGTTAAAATGGTTAGATGTAACGATTACTAGGTTTAACAGTTTAAGATGCTTATCAGAACCTGTATTGCTCGTACTTTGTTTTATTGATTTCTAACCATGAGTTCGCCTTGCAATATGAACAATTTAGACTGCTTCTAACCAGTTCTGGACTGTACCAGTCATGTATGCAGTTAAAATGGTCAGATGTAACAATACTACGTTTAACGGTTTCACATGCGTATCAGATCCTGTATTGCTCATTTTCTAGTTTAAGTGTTTTATCTGGTATTTCACCGTCCATTACCACTAAGGAAATTGTTCCTGAACCAGTTGTGTACTGTTCCAATGCTGTATGCAGTTAAAATGGTTAGATGTAACGATACTAGGTTTAACAGTTTAAGATGCTTATCAGAACCTGTATTGCTCGTACTTTGTTTTATTGATTTCTAACCATGAGTTCGCCTTGCAATATGAACAATTTAGACTGCTTCTAACCAGTTCTGGACTGTACCAATCATGTATGCAGTTAAAATGGTCAGATGTAACAATACTACGTTTAACGGTTTCACATGCGTATCAGATCCTGTATTGCTCATTTTCTAGTTTAAGTATTTTATCTGGTATTTCACCGTCCATTACCACTAAGGAAATTGTTCCTGAACCAGTTGTGTACTGTTCCAATGCTGTATGCAGTTAAAATGGTTAGATGTAACGATACTAGGTTTAACAGTTTAAGATGCTTATCAGAACCTGTATTGCTCGTACTTGTTTTATTGATTTCTAACCATGAGTTCGCCTTGCAATATGAACAGTTAGACTGCTTCTAACCAGTTCTGGACTGTACCAATCATGTATGCAGTTAAAATGGTCAGATGTAACAATACTACGTTTAACGGTTTCACATGCGTATCAGATCCTGTATTGCTCATTTTCTAGTTTAAGTGTTTTATCTGGTATTTCACCGTCCATTACCACAAGGAAATTGTTCCTGAACCAGTTGTGTACTGTTCCAATGCTGTATGCAGTTAAAATGGTTAGATATAACGACTCTAGGTTTAACCTGTTTAAGATGCTATCAGAACCCTGTATTGCTCGTACTTTGTTTTATTGATTTCTAACCATGAGTTCGCCTTGCAATATGAACAATTTGGAATGCTCTCTAAACAGTTCTGGCCTGTACCAGTCATGTATGCATTTAAATGGTCAGATGTAACACTACTACGTTTAACGGATTTCACATG
>JACCIA010000168.1:0-23732 GCA_018906985.1 Apocrypta bakeri | reverse complement strand
TCGCTAAACGTACGGAAAGCGCAGACTCCTCCGAAATCTTCCTCACTCGGCTATGCCGACACAGGAAGATACAGAGTAATACTGCACCGTAAGTGGGTACGTAAGTGGGTACCACCATATATGGGTTTTGGTACCACCATATATGGGTTTTGGTACCACCATATATGGGTTTTGGTACCACCATATATGGGTTTTGGTACCACCATATATGGGTTTTGGTACCACATATATGGTTTTGGTACAAATTTTTTTTTAAATTCTTGGTATCTTTGAAAATGATTATATTATGTTTGAATTACTTAAGTGAGCCGTTCCTTGCGGTAATGCAATGCAAGGTCGACTCGCGGCGAGGTCGGAGCAAGCCCCGGACACCTCGCCAATTTCCAAAAATCAGTTCGATATTCTGGGTCCTCAATGAGGACCGTATCAGATATCAAGCTGATAAGAACAGAGGAATTTAGGCAATTTTTAAGGAACTACCCCTAAAACGGGGTGACAACACGGCGCTTGGCCTGCTTGGCGATCACCCCAAATTTAATCTATTAAATTACGGTACAAGGTGGGATCTCCAATACATTGCCAGTCGAAGAGAAGACTATAATATTAACTTCTTACCACTGAATCTATTCCTTATAAAACACAAAGATGCAACAAGCAGATGAACAATTAGCTTTAGCAGGAAGCAGCGGGACACGTCCCAGCCCAGCTAGCATCAAACAATCAGAATAATTCAGCAAGGGGGAGGAATCACCCGTTCAGGGGAGGACGCAGACCCGCCAACCGAGGCGGACGACCTGCGCCACATGGTGACCGTTTGCAACCGCCACCCAAAGCAAACGCACCCACAGTGCCAAAACCACAGCACCTATCCAAAACAGCGTCTCCCATACAGAAAGACCCGCTTTACCTTGAAGCGTTTGTCGTCGAAGGCGACAAGGGATTCGTTGAACAACCGGGACGTAACACCTTTACGGCATCGGCTGACTCGTTCATCGGGCTAGTCGAGCGCACATACGTAACAGTCTGCGGTGTGGATAAGGAATTCCAGAGACATATATCTCTATCAATGTATCTCTGGTATAACACATTACATTACCATCGACGAATAGCAGAGATTCGGAATCAAGCGGGGCGTGCCAATGACGATGAGAGGCAGTTTATTCGCTTCCTCACATCCTCAGAGTTCCCGGTTCACGAACCTATTGCTCACTATCTCCGAGGGATCGGAGATTTCACAGACCCATCTGGAACGCCACATCTTTATGTCCAGAGGGCAATACCAAACGTAGAAGACATTCTCTCCTTCAGCGACCGCACCTAAGTGTGGTTGATCGGTCATCGCTTAAACGTACGGAAAGCGCAGACTCCTCCGAAATCTTCCTCACTCGGCTATGCCGACACAGGAAGATACAGAGTAATACTGCACCGTAAGTGGGTACGTAAGTGGGTACCACCATATATGGGTTTTGGTACCACCATATATGGGTTTTGGTACCACCATATATGGGTTTTGGTACCACCATATATGGGTTTTGGTACCACCATATATGGGTTTTGGTACCACCATATATGGGTTTTGGTACCACCATATATGGGTTTTGGTACCCACATTATGGGTTTGGTACCACCATATATGGGTTTTGGTACCACCATATATGGGTTTTGGAGGGTTTTGGTACCAAATTTTTTTTTTAAATTCTTGGTATCTTTGAAAATGAATATATTATGTTTGAATTACTTAAGTGAGCCGTTCCTTGCGGTAATGCAATGCAAGGTCGACTCGCGGAGAGGTCGGAGCAAGCCCCGGACACCTCGCCATTTTCCAAAAATCAGTTCGATATTCTGGGTCCTCAATGAGGACCGTATCAGATATCAAGCTGATAAGAACAGAGGAAAAATTTGTTTTAACATTTACTACCCCTAAAACGGGGTCAGTACAACATGGCGCTTGGCCTTACTATGACCATGCTTATTTTTGTTTGGGCGACCTCTGTTTTTATCAGCACAATACAAACATAAATGACTAGAGATTGGAGTGAAATAAATTAAAAACGAGGCACAAGATGCCCATACACCACACACGATTATAATCTAAGCGGAGACCGCACAGCACAAAACATAAAGACCCATTTCAGGGTCGGTCTGTTGTTGGTGGGGTCGCGTATTGTCTCACCCCAGAGACGTGTTCCACGTATATATCGCGAGACCATCGGATGGTGTCGCTAACCATGAACCTCCTCATCATTCCTGCATATCTGCTGGAAATCATGAGGAGGCTCATGCAGCGCTCATTACGGCGGTCCCAACCTCCCAGTGCACCCACGATGAAGGTCCCCATGTTGACGGTGTATCCCAGGGCTGCCAGTTGGTCTGCGATCGGTTGGTATTTCTCCAACTTCTCGCGGCAAGCCCTATCGAACGCCTCGCGGCGATTTTCGAAGGGGACACACACGTCAACAATGGTGACGCAGCGGCTGGACTCGTTGCGAACAACGATGTCTGGTCTTAAGGCCGCTGCTGCTCCGTGGGTACCCTGAATGGTTTGGTCCACCGCGACGGTTCCCGGACATTTCAAGGCCTTCACAAGACGCTCCACGATGTTGTTATGTCGTCGCTGCCGTGCCTGAGCATGCACTCCGCAGTGGCAGAGGACATGAGGGAGAGTCTCGAGGTCATACCCGCAACTACGACATCGCTTGTCCGCCTCCCTCAGCCACCGTTTGGCGGCATTGAGAGGAAGGACGTTCAAGCGAGCGCGGTGTATAAACCGCCAGTCGCAGAAGCGAGTATTTCTTCCTGATCTTAGGAAGTGGTTGGAAACGCTGTTCTTTCCAACGACCTCGTAAACCTTGCCCTGGTCTTGTTTGGCAAGTAGACTCTCCTCATAATATCTGACCAACATGCGGCGCAAGGTGGTGGTGGCCAGGCTGGTGTTGTTTGCAGCGACGACATGTTCCTCCGACCCGATTACCAGGCTAAATTTAGCCTCCTCTTCCCAGAGCCATCGCACCCGGAGTTTGGTGTTAATTCTCCGGGTTGCCGACTGTACCCTGCCCCAGAATGACGTTGGGGCGAAAGACCGAGGCATCAAGAGATCCCCCGAGAGGTAGCGAGCGATGTCGGTGTTGTTTGCTCGCTTTTTTAACCTCTTGGAGGCAGTGTCCCTCAGGAGATCGTACGCCAGTCGACTCACTGTAGAATCTTTTGCATGCAAGATCTTAAATGCATGCGCTACAGTGAGGAGGTCGTACAGATCAGCCAGCGGGAGTAAACCTCCACCTCCCTGACGGGGGGGAAGGAAAACCAACTCCGCACTAGCTCTCTGAGGTACACTGAGCCAGCCCTTGGCCAGCCTCTTGATGATCTTGTCTGCCTCGGTAAGGTACCCTTTCTCAACTCTACCCCCTTGCATAATGAAGTCGAGGCGGGGCAACAAAAAAGTCGCCACCGCGTCTAACTTCTGCCAGGGAGCGAGGAGTGAGGTGTCGATGCTCCGGGCGTCGGAAACTAACTCCCGTAAGGTGTTGATCGGGGTTTGTTTCACCTGGTAACCGGTGGGTATGCCCAGATGTTCGTAGGCATCTTCAGTGGATAAGGATGGTATGCTGGCTCCCTGAATCGAGAACTGCGTTGGTGAGACCTCCCGCCCGTTGTTAATGTGCAACGTAGCGCACTTTGCGGGGTTGAAAGAAAGTCCCACTGCAGCAGCTCCTTCTTCGGCTGCTGTTATTAGCCGCCGCATTGCATCCGGGGAGTCCGCCAGAACAGCAATGTCATCAGCGTAGGCCAAGATGTTATGTGACCTACCACCGAACGTGTAACCGTCCCCCGTCTCTGTCATGCGTCGAAGCAAGACTTCCAGGGTTAGGTTAAACACGTCGGGGCTGAGAGGACATCCCTGTCTGACACCCGAATGAATGCGGATGGGAGCCGTGGAGCCATTAGCAGTCTTCACCGTAGTGGACATGTTGGCATACAAGGCGGCGATGGTGTTCTTCGCCTTTGGTGGTAATGAATGGCCTTCGAGAGCCCGGATGATGGAAGAGTGAGGAACAGAGTTGAAAGCACTGGTTAAGTCTAACCAGGCCACAACTAAGTTCTTCTTCCGGGCTTTGGCGTCATGAATGGCTTCCTGAACGACGAAATTGTGCTCAAAGCACCCGTCGAACTGTAGGAAGCCTTTCTGAGCCGGATGGAAACGCTCGTTGGCCATCCCCCACACCTTGATGCGATCCGCGAGCAGCGCAGCGAACAGCTTTGGCGTAGTATCCCCTAGGGAGATAGGACGCCAATTCGCAATCGAGGCCGGATCCCCCTTCTTGAAAATCAAGATAGTGTTAGAGTTATTCCAACACGAGGGAACCGTCTCGATACGCCATACCGCGTTGTAAAGTGCGGTAAGGACCCGAGCACCAGGATCGGCTTTACGAAGGTCTTGGTACGTAATGCCGTCTGGCCCTGGAGAAGTGTTGTTACGTCTGCACAGAGCCTTGAGTACTTCTGCCTCCGTAAACGGGCGACAGAGCTCCTCATTTGTCACTGGTGACGGATCGTCCTGACGGAACACATTCGGCCAATCCGCTCCTCCGACTCTATGAGCAGCCAGCTGTTGGAAGTGGTCCTCTACAGTTGCTATACTTATTTCACAGGGTTGGTTAGACCCTGCGAGGACTTGCTGGACTGCTCTCTTCCGATTAACTCGGTAGAGCCGTTGGAGTTTCTTAGCCTCCTGTATTCTGTTGGACGCGCTGCGAGCTGTTCTCTGCGCTGCTCTCGGAGCCCCAGCGTGCACGCTAGAAGCCGGAGTTTGCCTGCCCAGGAATGTTACAACTCTCGGGATTAACTCCTCGAGTTGCTCTGGAGTGGCAATCTCACACAGCTCTCGCGCCAGCTGCCTTTGTTCAGGTGAACTCCGGCAGACCGGGCGGCTACGTGCGGTGTTATGCTGGGGTCTTTGTCCTACGGTGTTGACTACCAATGGCTCGTCCACTGGTATAGCGTCGGCCTCTACGGCCTGTGATGGTGGTGGTGAAGGACCCTGAAGGGGTCGTGAAACAGAAGCCTCTACGGGGCTGTGAGTGGACATGGCGGGTGAAATCGGCGCCTCGTCCGCATCTCGCGATGGAGTTGTCGGCTGTGGATCCCTGCCCTCTGGTTGCTGTGCATTACCGTCAGCAAGGACGGATAGAGGAGGGGGAGATCCCCGGCTGGTGGTCGGCCGGGTAAGCGTAGGCTCCACCGGGGTTGCCGGCGGTGCGTCGATTTGACGCCTGATGTTCGCTCGGTTCGGCCCATCTGGTCGAGTGGGCGCTACCTCGGGAACACAATCTCCACAGTGCGCCGTCACTATCTTCCGGGGATAACGTTTTCCCTCCGGAGCAGTGAAGCCGCACCTCCAGCACCGGTATACTACGCCGGTGTTGGGATGATGTTCTTTTATGTGGCGATTAAGATTCTCGATCCTGGTCTTTCCGTTGTAGCGACCATTCGAGCAGATGGGACAAACGAGTTGTCCCTCAATGAGAGGAAGGAGAATGGTGACATTCTCTCCTTCAGCGACCGCACCTAAGTCTGGTTGATCGGTCATCGCTTAAACGTACGGAAAGCGCAGATTCCTCCGAAATCTTCCTCACTCGGCTATGCCGACACAGGAAGATACAAAGTAAGCTGCACCGTAAGTGGGTACGTAAGTGGGTACCACCATATATGGGTTTTGGTACCACCATATATGGGTTTTGGTACCACCATATATGGGTTTTGGTACCACCATATATGGGTTTTGGTACCACCATATATGGGTTTTGGTACCACCATATATGGGTTTGGTACCACCATGAGGAATTTAGGCAATTTTTAAGGAACTACCCCTAAAACGGGGTGACAACACGGCGCTTGGCCTGCTTGGCGATCACCCCAAATTTAATCTATTAATTACGGTACAAGGTGGGATCTCCAATACATTGCCAGTCGAAGAGAAGACTATAATATTAACTTCTTACCACTGAATCTATTCCTTATAAAACACAAAGATGCAACAAGCAGATGAACAATTAGCTTTAGCAGGAGCAGCGGGACACGTCCCAGCCCAGCTAGCATCAAACAATCAGAATAATTCAGCAAGGGGGAGGAATCACCCGTTCAGGGGAGGACGCAGACCCGCCAACCGAGGCGGACGACCTGCGCCACATGGTGACCGTTTGCAACCGCCACCCAAAGCAAACGCACCCACAGTGCCAAAACCACAGCACCTATCCAAAACAGCGTCTCCCATACAGAAAGACCCGCTTTACCTTGAAGCGTTTGTCGTCGAAGGCGACAAGGGATTCGTTGAACAACCGGGACGTAACACCTTTACGGCATCGGCTGACTCGTTCATCGGGCTAGTCGAGCGCACATACGTAACAGTCTGCGGTGTGGATAAGGAATTCCAGAGACATATATCTCTATCAATGTATCTCTGGTATAACACATTACATTACCATCGACGAATAGCAGAGATTCGGAATCAAGCGGGGCGTGCCAATGACGATGAGAGGCAGTTTATTCGCTTCCTCACATCCTCAGAGTTCCCGGTTCACGAACCTATTGCTCACTATCTCCGAGGGATCGGAGATTTCACAGACCCATCTGGAACGCCACATCTTTATGTCCAGAGGGCAATACCAAACGTAGAAGACATTCTCTCCTTCAGCGACCGCACCTAAGTGTGGTTGATCGGTCATCGCTTAAACGTACGGAAAGCGCAGACTCCTCCGAAATCTTCCTCACTCGGCTATGCCGACACAGGAAGATACAGAGTAATACTGCACCGTAAGTGGGTACGTAAGTGGGTACCACCATATATGGGTTTTGGTACCACCATATATGGGTTTTGGTACCACCATATATGGGTTTTGGTACCACCATATATGGGTTTTGGTACCACCATATATGGGTTTTGGTACCACCATATATGGGTTTTGGTACCCACATTATGGGTTTTGGTACCACCATATATGGGTTTTGGTACCACCATATATGGGTTTTGGTACCACCATATATGGGTTTTGGTACCAAATTTTTTTTTTAAATTCTTGGTATCTTTGAAAATGATTATATTATGTTTGAATTACTTAAGTGAGCCGTTCCTTGCGGTAATGCAATGCAAGGTCGACTCGCGGCGAGGTCGGAGCAAGCCCCGGACACCTCGCCAATTTCCAAAAATCAGTTCGATATTCTGGGTCCTCAATGAGGACCGTATCAGATATCAAGCTGATAAGAACAGAGGAAATTTTTCAAGGTACACTAACTACCCCTAAAACGGGGTAAAAACAGGGCACTTGGCCTGCTGGCCATGTTTATTTTATTTAGGTCGACCTCTGTTCTTATCAGTACAGCACAAAATAATTTAAAACAAAAGGACTTCACGCACAAGGACTATACGTGAACAGATAATACACAAATGACTAGTGTTTGATAAAAAAGGCTCAAACACTAGTCATCACAATACTGACAAGAACGGGACACAAAGGATGCTAGGATAATAAATTAGGACAGTTACATAGGAAAGGATTGGGAAAGGTATCACGTGGACAGGACATCACACGTGCAAACATTAAGAAATAAAAATTAAAAATAAAAAATTAAAAAAAAAAGAAAAAGGAGCGGACTTGAGGGGGGGCCAGAGGTGTTAGCGGCCCCCTTGATCGTACTGCCGAATGCCCGACACGTGCTCCACATATATGTCCCTGGACCAGCGGATGGTGTCGCTCACCATGAGCCTCCTCATCAGCGTCGCATAATAGCGACTGATGTTGAGGAGGCTCAGGACCCGCTCATTTCGAGGGTCCCACGCGCCCAGGGCGCCCACGATGAAGGCCTCCACCGTGACGTCGTACCCCTTGCCCGCGAGTTGCCTAGCCAGAGATGAATATTTGGCTATCTTGGCCTCGCGGGCAGTGTTGAGAGCCGCTAGGCGGTTCTCAAAGGGCACGGTGACGTCAACGATGGTGACGCGGCGATTGACATCGTCGCGAACGACGATATCGGGTCTTAGTGCCGCGTCAGGCCCGTGGACTCCCTGGACGGTCTGGTTGATGTTGATGGTCCCGGGGCATCTTGATGCTGCCTTCACTAGCCTGTCTTGGACGTTGTTGTGTCGCCTTTGTCTCGCCGCCGAGTGCAGGCCGCAATGTCCGAGGACATGCGGGAGAGTCTCAAGGCCTTCCCCGCATCTGCGACATCTCTTGTCCGTCCCTCTTTGCCAACGCTTACAAGCATTGAGAGGGAGGACGTCGAGACGGGCGCGATGGATGAAGCGCCAGTCGCAGAAGCGGGTGAAGCTACCGTTTCGGAGGAAGTGGTTCGAGGAACCACTCTTCCGGGTAGCTTCGAAGACCTTGCCTTGGTCTTGCTTGGCAAGGAGACTCTCCGCGTAGATGTTATTGATGCGGCTCCGCAATCTCGAGACCAGCTGGTTTTTGGTCTGCGGCGAGACAAGCATACTGGGGGCGTTGGGATCCCCACAGGCTATCAGGAGGTGGTTGTTCTCCGGACACCAGATCCAGCGCAACCCGAGTTTGATCTTAATTCTCAGGGTCGCGCTGCGGACTTTCGACCAGAAAGATGTTCTTCCGGTCGACGGGGGCAGATCAAGGTCTCCAGAGAGGTAACGGGCGACATCGATGTTCGACGCCCGTTTACGTAACCTCTTGGAGACTGTCTTCCTCAGGATGGACTCAGCTACGCCGCTCACGGTCTCGTCGCTCGAATACAACATCTTGTATCCATGAGCGACCGTGAGCAGGTCGTAGAGGTCGCCGAGTGGGAGCAACCCGCCACCTCCTTGAGATGGGGGGAGATATACGAGCTCCGCACTCGCCCTCTGAGGAAGACCGAGCCAGTTCTTAGCGGCTCGCTTGATGTTACGATCTGCCTCCGATAACAGTCCTTTCTCGATGCTGGCCCCTTGCATAATGAAGTCTTTAGGCAATGAAGAGGAAATTTTTCAAGGTACACTAACTACCCCTAAAACGGGGTAAAAACACGGCGCTTGGCCTGCTTGGCGATCACCCCAAATTTAATCTATTAAATTACGGTACAAGGTGGGATCTCCAATACATTGCCAGTCGAAGAGAAGACTATAATATTAACTTCTTACCACTGAATTCTATTTCCCTTATAAAACACAAAGATGCAACAAGCAGATGAACAATTTAGCTTAGCAGGAGCAGCGGGACACGTCCCAGCCCAGCTAGCATCAAACAATCAGAATAATTCAGCAAGGGGGAGGAATCACCCGTTCAGGGGAGGACGCAGACCCGCCAACCGAGGCGGACGACCTGCGCCACATGGTGACCGTTTGCAACCGCCACCCAAAGCAAACGCACCCACAGTGCCAAAACCACAGCACCTATCCAAAACAGCGTCTCCCATACAGAAAGACCCGCTTTACCTTGAAGCGTTTGTCGTCGAAGGCGACAAGGGATTCGTTGAACAACCGGGACGTAACACCTTTACGGCATCGGCTGACTCGTTCATCGGGCTAGTCGAGCGCACATACGTAACAGTCTGCGGTGTGGATAAGGAATTCCAGAGACATATATCTCTATCAATGTATCTCTGGTATAACACATTACATTACCATCGACGAATAGCAGAGATTCGGAATCAAGCGGGGCGTGCCAATGACGATGAGAGGCAGTTTATTCGCTTCCTCACATCCTCAGAGTTCCGGTTCACGAACCCTATTGCTCACTATCTCCGAGGGATCGGAGATTTCACAGACCCATCTGCGAACGCCACATCTTTATGTCCAGAGGGCAATACCAAACGTAGAAGACATTCTCTCCTTCAGCGACCCACCTAAGTGTGGTTGATCGGTCATCCGCTTAAACGTACGGAAAGCCGCAGACTCCTCCGAAATCTTCCTCACTCGGCTATGCCGACACAGGAGATACAGAGTAATACTGCCACCCCGTAAGTGGGTACGTAAGTGGGTACCACATATATGGTGGTACCACCATATATGGGTTTTGGTACCACCATATGGTGGTACCACCATATATGGGTTTTGGTACCCCATATATGGGTTGGTACCACATTATGGGTTAGGTACCAGCCATATATGGAGTTTTGCGTACCACCATATTGGGTTTTGGCTACCACCAATATGGTTTGTACACACCATATATGGGTTTTGTTACCAAATTTTTTTTTTAAATTCTGTATCTTTGAAAATGATTATATATGTTTATATTATTTGAATTACTTAAGTGAGCCGTTCTTGCGGTAAGCAATGCAAGGTCGACTCGAGGCGAGTCGGAGCAAGCCCCGGAACACCTCTCCAATTTCCAAAAATCAGTTCGATATTCTGGGATCCTCATGCGGACAGTATCAGATATCAAGCTGATAAGAACAGAGAAGAATTTAGGCAATTTTAAGGAACTACCCCTAAAACGGGTGACAACACGGCGCTGGCCATGCTTGGCGATCACCCCAAATTTCATCTATTTAAATTACGGTACAAGGTGGGATCTCCAATACATTGCCAGTCGAAGAGAAGACTATAATATTAACTTCTTACCACTGAATCTATTCCTTATAAAACACAAAGATGCAACAAGCAGATGAACAATTAGCTTTAGCAGGAGCAGCGGGACACGTCCCAGCCCAGCTAGCATCAAACAATCAGAATAATTCAGCAAGGGGGAGGAATCACCCGTTCAGGGGAGGACGCAGACCCGCCAACCGAGGCGGACGACCTGCGCCACATGGTGACCGTTTGCAACCGCCACCCAAAGCAAACGCACCCACAGTGCCAAAACCACAGCACCTATCCAAAACAGCGTCTCCCATACAGAAAGACCCGCTTTACCTTGAAGCGTTTGTCGTCGAAGGCGACAAGGGATTCGTTGAACAACCGGGACGTAACACCTTTACGGCATCGGCTGACTCGTTCATCGGGCTAGTCGAGCGCACATACGTAACAGTCTGCGGTGTGGATAAGGAATTCCAGAGACATATATCTCTATCAATGTATCTCTGGTATAACACATTACATTACCATCGACGAATAGCAGAGATTCGGAATCAAGCGGGGCGTGCCAATGACGATGAGAGGCAGTTTATTCGCTTCCTCACATCCTCAGAGTTCCCGGTTCACGAACCTATTGCTCACTATCTCCGAGGGATCGGAGATTTCACAGACCCATCTGGAACGCCACATCTTTATGTCCAGAGGGCAATACCAAACGTAGAAGACATTCTCTCCTTCAGCGACCGCACCTAAGTGTGGTTGATCGGTCATCGCTTAAACGTACGGAAAGCGCAGACTCCTCCGAAATCTTCCTCACTCGGCTATGCCGACACAGGAAGATACAGAGTAATACTGCACCGTAAGTGGGTACGTAAGTGGGTACCACCATATATGGGTTTTGGTACCACCATATATGGGTTTTGGTACCACCATATATGGGTTTTGGTACCACCATATATGGGTTTTGGTACCACCATATATGGGTTTTGGTACCACCATATATGGGTTTTGGTACCACCATGAGGAATTTAGGCAATTTTTAAGGAACTACCCCTAAAACGGGGTGACAACACGGCGCTTGGCCTGCTTGGCGATCACCCCAAATTTAATCTATTAAATTACGGTACAAGGTGGGATCTCCAATACATTGCCAGTCGAAGAGAAGACTATAATATTAACTTCTTACCACTGAATCTATTCCTTATAAAACACAAAGATGCAACAAGCAGATGAACAATTAGCTTTAGCAGGAGCAGCGGGACACGTCCCAGCCCAGCTAGCATCAAACAATCAGAATAATTCAGCAAGGGGGAGGAATCACCCGTTCAGGGGAGGACGCAGACCCGCCAACCGAGGCGGACGACCTGCGCCACATGGTGACCGTTTGCAACCGCCACCCAAAGCAAACGCACCCACAGTGCCAAAACCACAGCACCTATCCAAAACAGCGTCTCCCATACAGAAAGACCCGCTTTACCTTGAAGCGTTTGTCGTCGAAGGCGACAAGGGATTCGTTGAACAACCGGGACGTAACACCTTTACGGCATCGGCTGACTCGTTCATCGGGCTAGTCGAGCGCACATACGTAACAGTCTGCGGTGTGGATAAGGAATTCCAGAGACATATATCTCTATCAATGTATCTCTGGTATAACACATTACATTACCATCGACGAATAGCAGAGATTCGGAATCAAGCGGGGCGTGCCAATGACGATGAGAGGCAGTTTATTCGCTTCCTCACATCCTCAGAGTTCCCGGTTCACGAACCTATTGCTCACTATCTCCGAGGGATCGGAGATTTCACAGACCCATCTGGAACGCCACATCTTTATGTCCAGAGGGCAATACCAAACGTAGAAGACATTCTCTCCTTCAGCGACCGCACCTAAGTGTGGTTGATCGGTCATCGCTTAAACGTACGGAAAGCGCAGACTCCTCCGAAATCTTCCTCACTCGGCTATGCCGACACAGGAAGATACAGAGTAATACTGCACCGTAAGTGGGTACGTAAGTGGGTACCACCATATATGGGTTTTGGTACCACCATATATGGGTTTTGGTACCACCATATATGGGTTTTGGTACCACCATATATGGGTTTTGGTACCACCATATATGGGTTTTGGTACCACCATATATGGGTTTTGGTACCACCATATATGGGTTTTGGTACCACCATATATGGGTTTTGGTACCACCATGAGGAATTTAGGCAATTTTTAAGGAACTACCCCTAAAACGGGGTGACAACACGGCGCTTGGCCTGCTTGGCGATCACCCCAAATTTAATCTATTAAATTACGGTACAAGGTGGGATCTCCAATACATTGCCAGTCGAAGAGAAGACTATAATATTAACTTCTTACCACTGAATCTATTCCTTATAAAACACAAAGATGCAACAAGCAGATGAACAATTAGCTTTAGCAGGAGCAGCGGGACACGTCCCAGCCCAGCTAGCATCAAACAATCAGAATAATTCAGCAAGGGGGAGGAATCACCCGTTCAGGGGAGGACGCAGACCCGCCAACCGAGGCGGACGACCTGCGCCACATGGTGACCGTTTGCAACCGCCACCCAAAGCAAACGCACCCACAGTGCCAAAACCACAGCACCTATCCAAAACAGCGTCTCCCATACAGAAAGACCCGCTTTACCTTGAAGCGTTTGTCGTCGAAGGCGACAAGGGATTCGTTGAACAACCGGGACGTAACACCTTTACGGCATCGGCTGACTCGTTCATCGGGCTAGTCGAGCGCACATACGTAACAGTCTGCGGTGTGGATAAGGAATTCCAGAGACATATATCTCTATCAATGTATCTCTGGTATAACACATTACATTACCATCGACGAATAGCAGAGATTCGGAATCAAGCGGGGCGTGCCAATGACGATGAGAGGCAGTTTATTCGCTTCCTCACATCCTCAGAGTTCCCGGTTCACGAACCTATTGCTCACTATCTCCGAGGGATCGGAGATTTCACAGACCCATCTGGAACGCCACATCTTTATGTCCAGAGGGCAATACCAAACGTAGAAGACATTCTCTCCTTCAGCGACCGCACCTAAGTGTGGTTGATCGGTCATCGCTTAAACGTACGGAAAGCGCAGACTCCTCCGAAATCTTCCTCACTCGGCTATGCCGACACAGGAAGATACAGAGTAATACTGCACCGTAAGTGGGTACGTAAGTGGGTACCACCATATATGGGTTTTGGTACCACCATATATGGGTTTTGGTACCACCATATATGGGTTTTGGTACCACCATATATGGGTTTTGGTACCACCATATATGGGTTTTGGTACCACCATATATGGGTTTTGGTACCACCATGAGGAATTTAGGCAATTTTTAAGGAACTACCCCTAAAACGGGGTGACAACACGGCGCTTGGCCTGCTTGGCGATCACCCCAAATTTAATCTATTAAATTACGGTACAAGGTGGGATCTCCAATACATTGCCAGTCGAAGAGAAGACTATAATATTAACTTCTTACCACTGAATCTATTCCTTATAAAACACAAAGATGCAACAAGCAGATGAACAATTAGCTTTAGCAGGAGCAGCGGGACACGTCCCAGCCCAGCTAGCATCAAACAATCAGAATAATTCAGCAAGGGGGAGGAATCACCCGTTCAGGGGAGGACGCAGACCCGCCAACCGAGGCGGACGACCTGCGCCACATGGTGACCGTTTGCAACCGCCACCCAAAGCAAACGCACCCACAGTGCCAAAACCACAGCACCTATCCAAAACAGCGTCTCCCATACAGAAAGACCCGCTTTACCTTGAAGCGTTTGTCGTCGAAGGCGACAAGGGATTCGTTGAACAACCGGGACGTAACACCTTTACGGCATCGGCTGACTCGTTCATCGGGCTAGTCGAGCGCACATACGTAACAGTCTGCGGTGTGGATAAGGAATTCCAGAGACATATATCTCTATCAATGTATCTCTGGTATAACACATTACATTACCATCGACGAATAGCAGAGATTCGGAATCAAGCGGGGCGTGCCAATGACGATGAGAGGCAGTTTATTCGCTTCCTCACATCCTCAGAGTTCCCGGTTCACGAACCTATTGCTCACTATCTCCGAGGGATCGGAGATTTCACAGACCCATCTGGAACGCCACATCTTTATGTCCAGAGGGCAATACCAAACGTAGAAGACATTCTCTCCTTCAGCGACCGCACCTAAGTGTGGTTGATCGGTCATCGCTTAAACGTACGGAAAGCGCAGACTCCTCCGAAATCTTCCTCACTCGGCTATGCCGACACAGGAAGATACAGAGTAATACTGCACCGTAAGTGGGTACGTAAGTGGGTACCACCATATATGGGTTTTGGTACCACCATATATGGGTTTTGGTACCACCATATATGGGTTTTGGTACCACCATATATGGGTTTTGGTACCACCATATATGGGTTTTTGGTACCACCATATATGGGTTTTGGTACCACCATGAGGAATTTAGGCAATTTTTAAGGAACTACCCCTAAAACGGGGTGACAACACGGCGCTTGGCCTGCTTGGCGATCACCCCAAATTTAATCTATTAAATTACGGTACAAGGTGGGATCTCCAATACATTGCCAGTCGAAGAGAAGACTATAATATTAACTTCTTACCACTGAATCTATTCCTTATAAAACACAAAGATGCAACAAGCAGATGAACAATTAGCTTTAGCAGGAGCAGCGGGACACGTCCCAGCCCAGCTAGCATCAAACAATCAGAATAATTCAGCAAGGGGGAGGAATCACCCGTTCAGGGGAGGACGCAGACCCGCCAACCGAGGCGGACGACCTGCGCCACATGGTGACCGTTTGCAAACCGCCACCCAAAGCAAACGCACCCACAGTGCCAAAACCACAGCACCTATCCAAAACAGCGTCTCCCATACAGAAAGACCCGCTTTACCTTGAAGCGTTTGTCGTCGAAGGCGACAAGGGATTCGTTGAACAACCGGGACGTAACACCTTTACGGCATCGGCTGACTCGTTCATCGGGCTAGTCGAGCGCACATACGTAACAGTCTGCGGTGTGGATAAGGAATTCCAGAGACATATATCTCTATCAATGTATCTCTGGTATAACACATTACATTACCATCGACGAATAGCAGAGATTCGGAATCAAGCGGGGCGTGCCAATGACGATGAGAGGCAGTTTATTCGCTTCCTCACATCCTCAGAGTTCCCGGTTCACGAACCTATTGCTCACTATCTCCGAGGGATCGGAGATTTCACAGACCCATCTGGAACGCCACATCTTTATGTCCAGAGGGCAATACCAAACGTAGAAGACATTCTCTCCTTCAGCGACCGCACCTAAGTGTGGTTGATCGGTCATCGCTTAAACGTACGGAAAGCGCAGACTCCTCCGAAATCTTCCTCACTCGGCTATGCCGACACAGGAAGATACAGAGTAATACTGCACCGTAAGTGGGTACGTAAGTGGGTACCACCATATATGGGTTTTGGTACCACCATATATGGGTTTTGGTACCACCATATATGGGTTTTGGTACCACCATATATGGGTTTTGGTACCACCATATATGGGTTTTGGTACCACCATATATGGGTTTTGGTACCACCATATATGGGTTTTGGTACCACCATATATGGGTTTTGGTACCAAATTTTTTTTTTAAATTCTTGGTATCTTTGAAAATGATTATATTATGTTTGAATTACTTAAGTGAGCCGTTCCTTGCGGTAATGCAATGCAAGGTCGACTCGCGGCGAGGTCGGAGCAAGCCCCGGACACCTCGCCAATTTCCAAAAATCAGTTCGATATTCTGGGTCCTCAATGAGGACCGTATCAGATATCAAGCTGATAAGAACAGAGGAATTTAGGCAATTTTTAAGGAACTACCCCTAAAACGGGGTGACAACACGGCGCTTGGCCTGCTTGGCGATCACCCCAAATTTAATCTATTAAATTACGGTACAAGGTGGGATCTCCAATACATTGCCAGTCGAAGAGAAGACTATAATATTAACTTCTTACCACTGAATCTATTCCTTATAAAACACAAAGATGCAACAAGCAGATGAACAATTAGCTTTAGCAGGAGCAGCGGGACACGTCCCAGCCCAGCTAGCATCAAACAATCAGAATAATTCAGCAAGGGGGAGGAATCACCCGTTCAGGGGAGGACGCAGACCCGCCAACCGAGGCGGACGACCTGCGCCACATGGTGACCGTTTGCAACCGCCACCCAAAGCAAACGCACCCACAGTGCCAAAACCACAGCACCTATCCAAAACAGCGTCTCCCATACAGAAAGACCCGCTTTACCTTGAAGCGTTTGTCGTCGAAGGCGACAAGGGATTCGTTGAACAACCGGGACGTAACACCTTTACGGCATCGGCTGACTCGTTCATCGGGCTAGTCGAGCGCACATACGTAACAGTCTGCGGTGTGGATAAGGAATTCCAGAGACATATATCTCTATCAATGTATCTCTGGTATAACACATTACATTACCATCGACGAATAGCAGAGATTCGGAATCAAGCGGGGCGTGCCAATGACGATGAGAGGCAGTTTATTCGCTTCCTCACATCCTCAGAGTTCCCGGTTCACGAACCTATTGCTCACTATCTCCGAGGGATCGGAGATTTCACAGACCCATCTGGAACGCCACATCTTTATGTCCAGAGGGCAATACCAAACGTAGAAGACATTCTCTCCTTCAGCGACCGCACCTAAGTGTGGTTGATCGGTCATCGCTTAAACGTACGGAAAGCGCAGACTCCTCCGAAATCTTCCTCACTCGGCTATGCCGACACAGGAAGATACAGAGTAATACTGCACCGTAAGTGGGTACGTAAGTGGGTATAGTAAGTACCACCATATATGGGTTTTGGTACCACCATATATGGGTTTTGGTACCACCATATATGGGTTTTGGTACCACCATATATGGGTTTTGGTACCACCATATATGGGTTTTGGTACCACCATATATGGGTTTTGGTACCACCATGAGGAATTTAGGCAATTTTTAAGGAACTACCCCTAAAACGGGGTGACAACACGGCGCTTGGCCTGCTTGGCGATCACCCCAAATTTAATCTATTAAATTACGGTACAAGGTGGGATCTCCAATACATTGCCAGTCGAAGAGAAGACTATAATATTAACTTCTTACCACTGAATCTATTCCTTATAAAACACAAAGATGCAACAAGCAGATGAACAATTAGCTTTAGCAGGAGCAGCGGGACACGTCCCAGCCCAGCTAGCATCAAACAATCAGAATAATTCAGCAAGGGGGAGGAATCACCCGTTCAGGGGAGGACGCAGACCCGCCAACCGAGGCGGACGACCTGCGCCACATGGTGACCGTTTGCAACCGCCACCCAAAGCAAACGCACCCACAGTGCCAAAACCACAGCACCTATCCAAAACAGCGTCTCCCATACAGAAAGACCCGCTTTACCTTGAAGCGTTTGTCGTCGAAGGCGACAAGGGATTCGTTGAACAACCGGGACGTAACACCTTTACGGCATCGGCTGACTCGTTCATCGGGCTAGTCGAGCGCACATACGTAACAGTCTGCGGTGTGGATAAGGAATTCCAGAGACATATATCTCTATCAATGTATCTCTGGTATAACACATTACATTACCATCGACGAATAGCAGAGATTCGGAATCAAGCGGGGCGTGCCAATGACGATGAGAGGCAGTTTATTCGCTTCCTCACATCCTCAGAGTTCCCGGTTCACGAACCTATTGCTCACTATCTCCGAGGGATCGGAGATTTCACAGACCCATCTGGAACGCCACATCTTTATGTCCAGAGGGCAATACCAAACGTAGAAGACATTCTCTCCTTCAGCGACCGCACCTAAGTGTGGTTGATCGGTCATCGCTTAAACGTACGGAAAGCGCAGACTCCTCCGAAATCTTCCTCACTCGGCTATGCCGACACAGGAAGATACAGAGTAATACTGCACCGTAAGTGGGTACGTAAGTGGGTACCACCATATATGGGTTTTGGTACCACCATATATGGGTTTTGGTACCACCATATATGGGTTTTGGTACCACCATATATGGGTTTTGGTACCCACATTATGGGTTTTGGTACCACCATATATGGGTTTTGGTACCACCATATATGGGTTTTGGTACCACCATATATGGGTTTTGGTACCACCATATATGGGTTTGGGTACCAAATTTTTTTTTTAAATTCTTGGTATCTTTGAAAATGATTATATTATGTTTGAATTACTTAAGTGAGCCGTTCCTTGCGGTAATGCAATGCAAGGTCGACTCGCGGCGAGGTCGGAGCAAGCCCCGGACACCTCGCCAATTTCCAAAAATCAGTTCGATATTCTGGGTCCTCAATGAGGACCGTATCAGATATCAAGCTGATAAGAACAGATACTACACTTTGATCAAAGCCAATAAGGCCGAGAAGCGATGCTGTTGCTTACGTTTACGCGGCGTTTATTCACTTTAGTGCGCTACTTTGATATTGGGATACGAAAAGTTCGCCCGGCGCCACCCAGCGGTCGAGTCATGACTTTGCGCATATAGTTCCGCCGCGGGTCGTAAGACAGCACAACGGCCAGTCCTTTATTCGACATAATGAAATTTTCTCATTATTCATATTCCATTGTAGATTGCATTTATTGTTACTATTACTATATTTATATTTTTAATGAGAGTTAGAATGAAAAATGATAACTTCAATGTAATAATATTAAGTTTAAGATATATAAAAATGTATTTTCCAGTATTTTTCAAAGTCGATAAAACTTCACGCTTTGAAATTGTTGAAGTAAAAACAAAAGAAAAATAAAAAAAAAACTATAAAATATTTCAGGCTGAAAAATGTTTACTTAACTCGCATTTCCGCTCTACGTATGCTGTAAAATGTATACATGTATGATTTTATGAAAAATGTGCTGTTATAAAATTTTGCTTTTCTTAGTCTGCTTGTGGTTTAAATTTCAAAATTTTATATTGGAAAATTCAATAGAATTTGAGGTATGTTTAGTGTGGATAATGAGATGGTAATTTAGGAAATGGAAAATTCGGTAATTACTGTGGTTAAAATTTGCTAGATCGATATGTGTGTCTGTGCTTATTGGGTGGGAAATTTTGGATATAGTTTAAAATGTCTCTTTTTGATAGTTTACATTTTATAATACTAATAATCGTAAATAAAGAAATTTATTTATCTCTTTAACGGTGAGTTTCCACTTATTCCATTATTTGTACATAAAAATACAACTCTTAAGGAGTAAAATGAGTACCTAATTGAGACTGTACCGTAGCTGTGAGCTGGGAAAATTAATGTCTACGTCTATCTTTTACATAACAAATAGATTGACAGCAAACTAATAAACATTTAAAGTTCAAATTTTACCAGCTATTACAAGCATGGATACCTTTAAAAAGTGCTTTGTTACAATCATCTACGACAAATATTACATTAGTTTTGACAATTGTAAAAATGGCCAATATCCGGCTTTCATGCCGCTTTGCTGTTAAACTAATTATTGGAATTTGACATAACATAGTTCATTTTATAGGTTTTGAAAATATCTATATTTTTTGTTTAAACTTTTTTTCGCTAGCACTAATAGTTTTTCCGCAAAAGTTAAAAAACCATGTTTTCATAAATTTACATCGTTGTTTAAACAATTTTCCCAACTTTTTAGCTGTTTTATGGTATTTTATATTCTAACATGCTTCCGAACAACTTCGCACAAAAATCTCAGTGGTGGCAGATTGTTCCAAAAAAAACGTATAGTTACTGGACTAAGACGGAGACGTTGAGGAACGATTGCACGATGGTAGATGCGCATAATTCGGCTGTGTACTGTCTACCGTACGGCGGTGTCATGATTGAATTCGCCAAGCATTTTTAAAATTTCATCGGCGATCTCTCTCCTCAATTCTCATAATCTCATCTATGTCTTTGAAATATATCTATATCTATATCTATGTATAGATATAATAAGAATAATATAGAGGAAAGCAATTTGACGCTTAACATAACCTTAAATTATGCCGAATAAACGGATTCATCGTTAAAGTTTCTTTACAATCGTAATATTTTTTTCTTAATATTTTAATTAATTAGTTTATAGACTTTATTAGCTCATAAAATGGATCCTCGGATTCATCGTCGCACCGAACCGGAAAAAAGCTCCGGAGATATTGTAAGTTTTGTATAACCTATGAGATCTTGTGTTGTGTGCATTGTTTATAAAATTTTTCATTTAAGTGCAATAAATTATATATTATTGGCGTGATTAAATTCTAATAGATCTTTGTTACTTTTCTTTTAGATTGTGGAGTGGCTTAACGAAGCCTCCATGAGTACCAGTGAATCAGTTAAAGTACAAAATTTGTGCAAAGTACAAGAAATTTTAATAAACAAGGAACAATTGTTGTTGAACGTATATCTTGATGAAATATTGCAATTTGCAATAGATAGGAATGCCGAAGTTAGAAAGACCATAGCTGGTTTTATCGAAGATGCAGGGTATGATTTTTTATGTACAGATCTAAAGTAGATAATATTGATTTAATCGGTATACTTATAAATTATTATCATTTTGTAGAGGAAAGAAGCCGGATACTATTCCAAAAATTATTTCTAGTTCTGCTAAGACTTATAACTGATTCCGCACCAGTTGTCGCTAAACGTGCTTTAAGAGCAAGTGGAAGAATTCTCAGGGCTACTTTGAAATGGGCAGCTAGTGCTCAAGTTGTCAGCCTAGATATGGAAAATGCTTGGGCACAAATTAGTAACTTAAAAATTCAAATTATAAATATGATTGACAGTGATAATGATGGGTAACTTAACACTTTTAAAATAATATTAATATTAAAATATAACTATGATGGAATAGAAGTAATTATTTCATGGTTTGATTGTAGCATTCGAACACAGGCATTAAAATTTCTTGAAGGAGTGGTTTTGATACAAACGTATCCAGATCCAGATTCACCAAAGAAACCAGATGATTTTTCTCTCGAAGATGTACCTTTAACACTGAAAATAGCTCGTAGAAGAAAATTAGAAGAAGAAGCAAATCATGTCATGGATCTTTTGATCAAGTTTTTTGGATCTCCGCATGTTAGTAGTGTGAATTTGATAACATGTATGGGATCTTTATCATTAATTGCAAAAATGAGGCCACAGTTTATGCCTAATGTCATTCAAGGCTATGCAAAGATTACAAAGTGATTTGCCACCAACGCTATCAGATTCTCAAGTAACGAGTGTGCAAAAACAGCTGAAACTCACATTGTTTGGTCTTCTAAAGCATCCAGCTAGTATAGAGTACGCTCAGTTAATTGCTAGACAACTTACACAACTGGGTTGCAAAGAGAATGAAATTCTCAAGTTTTTCCCAAGCCTGAGGATATCAGAAGAGTGAAAAAAAGACAACAAGAAATGCAGCAGCTCTTGCTGCTAAAAAAGCTAGGGTTGAAATACCTGTTATACCAATGGAAGAAGAACCAGTACCTCTACCAGTACCTCCACCAAAGGTACCCGATTAATAGAACTCTCTGAAAATTTTATTGCTGAGAGACTTAGCGTTGAAATTGCCACTGAATTAGTAATGGACAGCATGGTAAGTTTTTACTAATTATTTTTCAACAGGGATATCAATAATAAAAATCTAAATATTGTTATTTAACGAGGAAATTCTTTATAGGCCTGGGTACCGGACATCATGACATCAGTTTTCTCAAGAGAATATCAACCAACAGCTTACAACTGATATTACAAAGCAGCGACAAGTCATAGCAAAATTGTTAGCTGTTCAAATTAAGCAGGCAAAGGGAAAGAAACTGAAGATTACAAAAGATAAAGAAGTTGACATTGTTATGGAAGATCTGATAAAGAACCCCACTATTAGTGTCGCAGAAGTTAAACGAGAGAGAAAACGCGAAAAAGACAGAGAAAAGGAACAGCAGGCTAAAGCTTCATTAGAAGCACATGAAAAATCCTTGGCTAAAGCAAGGAGTCGTTTAAAGTCTTTAAAACTTTCAGAGGTCACTAAACCTCTACTCAAAGATACAAGAGATAAAATGTTACTTATGGCAGTCAACAGGATTCTCGGAACCGAAAAGAGTGTTATACTTGGAGGTGTCACCAATGTTAGGTAATATATCCAGTAGCATATCTATTCCTCGCTTAAGTACATTTAAAATCAATGTAATTTTGTTGTAATTAATTGTTTTTCACAGAATGAAAATTCTAACAACTTTAGCAGCGACATTCAATCCCTATGTAAAAGAAGCAATTCTACGCCACATAACTGAAGATTTGCGAACACGTCTTGAGCTGGCGCTCTGTTGGTT
Organism: Apocrypta bakeri; assembly: GCA_018906985.1. Classification (NCBI taxonomy): domain Eukaryota; kingdom Metazoa; phylum Arthropoda; class Insecta; order Hymenoptera; family Pteromalidae; genus Apocrypta; species Apocrypta bakeri. The sequence goes on along the minus strand of JACCIA010000168.1, from coordinate 846 downwards.
GTACGAGGAATACGCGTTACTTCAAGGTTTTCAACGTCGGACGATTTTATGCTCGAAACCAAAAGAAGCACCTCACCAAGCGTACAATTTTTTATTGTGCACTTTGGTATCGGCCATCGATAATATTCAGGGTAAAGATCGAGATGTATTACTTGCTAGACTTTATCTCGAAGCACCGCTTATTACCGAAGACGCCGTCGAAGCATTAAAGAGTATTTCATCAGAGGAATCGAGAGGATTAACACCTTTACAATTACTGAAAGATCTTGTAATTAGGAGGCCAACAAAACAATTGATTTTCCTTAATGTACTCTTATGCCATACAGGTCATGAAAAAAATATGGTAAATACACTTCATCGGAATAATTTGATATTTTGTTAACTCAATTTTTTTAAACTATCGATTTTTTTATAGATCCGTGAAAATGCAATCCAATTAGTAGTTGAGCTTTATTCACGCCCTGACCTTAGTAAACTGATAGAAGAATATGCAGAATTGTATCTGGGATTCTTGCGCCTAAAAAGTCCTCCAGAAATTGTTTTTGGTCAAGACAGAGGTAGATCCCAGAATGAAGAGAATTGGACAGAGTCAACGACTCGTGCTTGTCTCAGTTTGTATCTGGCTCTTTTAACAGAAAATCAAAGTTTGATACACGAATTGGCACGAGTTTATACATCTATGACTGCAGAGGTTAAGAGAATTGTTTTGAGATTGGTGGAAACACCTGTTAAAAGTTTAGGGATGGCAAGTCCACAAATGCTGGAATTGGTAGAAAATTGTCCAAAAGGAGCTGAAACGCTTATTAATAAGATTCTTCATATTCTTACCGAAAAAGGTTAATGGCC
>JACCIA010000167.1:0-23749 GCA_018906985.1 Apocrypta bakeri | reverse complement strand
GGTGGGGTTTTTTTTTGGGGGGTTCTGGACGGTACCAATCATGTATCCTTTCAAATTGTCAGATGTAACAGTACTATGTTTAACGGTTTCACATGAGTATCAGATCCTGTATTGCGCATTTTCTTGTTTAAGTGTTTTATTTGATAATTCACCGTCCATTACCACCTAAGGAAATTGTTCCTGGAACCAGTTGTGATACTGTTCCAATGCTGTATGCAGTTAAAATGGTTAATGTAACGATACTAGGTTTAACAGTTTATGATGCTTATCAGAAACTGTATTGCTCGGTACTTTGTTTTATTGATTTCTAACCATGTGTTCGCCTTGCAATATGAACAATTTGAATGTTCTAAACCAGTTCTGGACTGTACCAGTCATGTATGCCGTTCAAATTGTCAGATGTAACATTACTACGATTAACGGATTCACATGCGTATCAGATCCTGTATTGCGCATTTTCTTGTTTAAGTGTTTTATTTGATAATTCACCGTCCATTACCACAAAGCAAATTGTTCCTGAACCAGTTGTATACTGTTCCAATGGTGTATGCAGTTAAAATGGTTAGATGTAACGATACTAGGTTTAACAGTTTAAGATGCTTATCAGAACCTGTATTGCTCGTACTTTGTTTTATTGATTTCTAACAAAGATTTCGCCTTGCAATATGAACAGTTAGACTGCTTCTAAACAGTTCTGGACTGTACCAATCATGGTTTCGGTTCAAATGGTCAGATGTAACAACACTACGTTTAACAGTTTCACATGCGTATCAGATCCTGTATTGCGCATTTTCTTGTTCAAGTGTTTTATCTGATAATTCACCGTCCATTACCACTAAGGAAATTGTTCCTGAACCAGTTGTATACTGTTCCAATGCTGTATGCAGTTAAAATGGTTAGATGTAACGATACTAGGTTTAACAGTTTAAGATGCTTATCAGAACCTGTATTGCTCGTACTTTGTTTTATTGATTTCTAACCATGAGTTCGCCTTGCAATGTGAACAGTTAGACTGCTTCTAACCGGTTCTGGACTGTACCAGTCATGTATGCAGTTAAAATGGTCAGATGTAACAATACTACGTTTAATGGTTCCACATGCGTATCAGATGCTGTATTGCTCATTTTCTAGTTTAAGTGTTTTATCTGATAATTCACCGTCCATTACCACCAAGGAAATTTTTCCAGAACCAGTTGTGTACTGTTCCAATGCTGTATGTAGTTAAAATGGTTAGATGTAACGAATCTAGGTTTACCAGTTTAAGATGCTTATCAGAATCCTGTATTGCTCGTACCTTGTTTTATTGATTTCTAACCATGAGTTCGCCTTGCAATATGAACAGTTAGACTGCTTCTAACCGGTTCTGGACTGTACCAGTCATGTATGCAGTTAAAATGGTCAGATGTAACAATACTACGTTTAACGGTTTCACATGCGTATCAGATGCTGTATTGCTCATTTTCTAGTTTAAGTCGTTTTATCTGGTATTTCACCGTCCATTACCACCTAAGGAAATTGTTCCTGATCCAGTTGTGTACTGTTCCAATGCTGTATGCAGTTAAAATGGTTAGATGTAACGATACTAGGTTTACCAGTTTAAGATGCTTATCAGAACCTGTCTTGCTCGTACTTAGTTTTATTGATTTCTAACCATGAGTTCGCCTTGCAATATAAACAATTTGAATGTTCTAAACCAGTTCTGGACTGTACCAGCCATGTATGCAGTTAAAATGATCATATGTAACAATACTACGTTTAACGGTTTCACATGCGTATCAGATGCTGTATTGCTCATTTTCTAGTTTAAGTGTTTTATCTGGTATTTCGCCGTCCATTACCACCAAGGAAATTGTTCCTGAACCAGTTGTGTACTGTTCCAATGCTGTATGAAGTTAAAATGGTTAGATATAACGATTCTAGGTTTACCAGTTTAAGATGCTTATCAGAACCTGTATTACTCGTACTTTGTTTTATTGATTTCTAACCATGAGTTTGCCTTGCAATATGAACAGTTAGACTGCTTCTAACCAGTTCTGGACTGTACCAATCATGTATGCAGTTAAAATGGTCAGATGTAACAATACTACGTTTAACGGTTTCACATGATTATAAGATCCTGTATTGCTCATTATCTAGTTTAAGTGTTTTATCTGATAATTCACCGTCTATTACCACCAAGGAAATTGTTCCGGATCCAGTTGTGTACTGTTCCAATACTGTATGTAGTTCAAATGGTTAGATGTAACGATACTAGGTTTACCAGTTTAAGATGCTTATCAGAACCTGTCTTGCTCGTACTTTGTTTTATTGATTTCTAACCATGAGTTCGCCTTGCAATATGATCAATTTGAATGTTCTAAACCAGTTCTGGACTGTACTAGTCATGTATCCGTTCAAATTGACATATGTAACAATACTACGTTTAACGGTTTCACATGCGTATCAGATCCTGTATTGCTCATTTTCTTGTTTAAGTGTTTTATCTGATAATTTACAGTCCATTACCACCAAGGAAACTGTTCCTGGACCAGTTGTGTACAGTTCCAACGCTGTATGCAGTTAAAATGGTTAGATGTAACGATACTAGGTTTAACAGTTTAAGATGCTTATCAGAACCTGTATTGCTCGTAATTTGTTTTTTTGATTTCTATCCATGAGTTCGCCTTGCAATATGAACAGTTAGACTGCTTCTAACAAGTTCTGGCCTGTACCAGTCATGTATGCATTTAAAATGGTCAGATGTAACAATACTACGTTTAACGGTTTCACATGCGTATCAGATCCTGCATTGCTCATTTTCTTGTTTAAGTGTTTTATCTGATAATTCACCGTCCATTACCACAAAGCAAATTGTTCCTGAACCAGTTGTATACTGTTCCAATGGTGTATGCAGTTAAAATGGTTAGATGTAACGATACTAGGTTTAACAGTTAAAGATGCTTATCAGAACCTGTATTGCTCGTACTTTGTTTATATTGATTCCTATCCATGATTTCGCCTTGCAATATGAACAGTTAGACTGCTTCTAACCAGTTCTGGCCTGTACCAGTCATGTATGCATTTAAAATGGTCAGATGTAACAATACTACGTTTAACGGTTTCACATGCGTATCAGATCCTGTATTGCTCATTTTCTTGTTTAAGTGTTTTATCTGATAATTCACCGTCCATTACCACCAAGAAAATTGTTCCTGGACCAGTTGTGTACTGTTCCAATGCTGTATGTAGTTCAAATGGTTAGATGTAACTATTCTAGGTTTACCAGTTTAAGATTGTTATCAGAACCTGTATTGCTCGTACTTTGTTTTATTGATTTCTAACCATGATTTCGCCTTACAATATGAACAGTTAGACTGCTTCTAACCAGTTCTGGACGGTACCAATCATGTATCCTTTCAAATTGTCAGATGTAACAGTACTATGTTTAACGGTTTCACATGAGTATCAGATCCTGTATTGCTCATTTTCTAGTTTAAGTGTTTTATCTGGTATTTCACCGTCCATTACCACCAAGAAAATTGTTCCTGGACCAGTTGTGTACTGTTCCAATGCTGTATGCAGTTAAAATGGTTAAATGTAACGATACTAGGTTTAACAGTTTAATGATGCTTATCAGAAACTGTATTGCTCGTACTTTGTTTTATTGATTTCTAACCATGATGTTCGCCTTGCAATATGAACAATTTAGACTGCTTCTAACCAGTTCTGGACTGTACCAGTCATGTATGCCGTTCAAATTGTCAGATGTAACAATACTACGTTTAACGGTTTCACATGCGTATCAGATCCTGTATTGCTCATTTTCTTGTTTAAGTGTTTTATCTGGATATTCACCGTCCATTACCACCAAGCAAATTGTTCCTGAACCAGTTGTGTACTGTTCCAATGCTGTATGCAGTTAAAATGGTTAGATGTAACGATTACTAGGTTTAACAGTTTAAGATGCTTATCAGAACCTGTATTGCTCGTACTTTGTTTTATTGATTTCTAACAATGATTTCGCCTTGCAATATGAACAGTTAGACTGCTTCTAACCAGTTCTGGACTGTACCAAGTCATGTATGCAGGTTCAAATGGTCAGATGTAACAATACTACGTTTAACGGTTTCACATGCGTATCAGATCCTGTATTGCTCATTTTCTAGTTTAAGTGTTTTATCTGATAATTCACCGTCCATTACCACTAAGGAAATTGTTCCTGAACCAGTTGTATACTGTTCCAATGCTGTATGCAGTTAAAATGGTTAGATGTAACGATACTAGGTTTAACAGTTTAAGATGCTTATCAGAACCTGTATTGCTCGTACTTTGTTTTATTGATTTCTAACCATGATTTCGCCTTGCAATATGAACAGTTAGACTGCTTCTAACCAGTTCTGGACTGTACCAATCATGTATGCTGTTCAAATGGTCAGATGTAACAATACTACGTTTAACGGTTTCACATGCGTATCAGATCCTGTGATGCTCATTTTCTTGTTTAAGTGTTTTATCTGATAATTCACCGTCCATTACCACCAAGGAAATTGTTCCAGCACCAGTTGTGTACTGTTCCAATGCTGTATGCAGTTAAAATAGTTTGATGTAACGATACTAGGTTTACCAGTTTAAGATGCTTATTAGAACCTGTCTTGCTCGTACTTTGTTTTATTGATTTCTAACCATGATTTCGCCTTGCAATATGAACAGTTAGACTGCTTCTAACCAGTTCTGGACTGTACCAGTCATGTATGCATTTAAAATGGTCAGATGTAACAATACTACGTTTAACGGTTTCACATGCGTATCAGATCCTGTATTGCTCATTTTCTAGTTTAAGTGTTTTATCTGGTATTTCACCGTCCATTACCACCAAGGAAATTGTTCCTGAACCAGTTGTGTACTGTTCCAATGCTGTATGCAGTTAAAATGGTTAGATGTAACGATACTAGGTTTAACAGTTTAAGATGCTTATCAGAACCTGTATTGCTCGTACTTTGTTTTATTGATTTCTAACCATGATTTCGCCTTGCAATATGAACAGTTAGACTGCTTCTAACCAGTTCTGGACTGTACCTATCATGTATGCCGTTCAAATGGTCAGATGTAACAATACTACGATTAACGGTTTCACATCCTTATCAGATCCTGTATTGCTTATTTTCTTGTTTAAGTGTTTTATCTGATAATTCACCGTCCATTACCACAAAGCAAATTGTTCCTGAACCAGTTGTATAATGTTCTAATGGTGTATGCAGTTAAAATGGTTAGATGTAACGATACTAGGTTTAACAGTTTAAGATGCTTATCAGAACCTGTATTGCTCGTACTTTGTTTTATTGATTTCTAACCATGAGTTCGCCTTGCAATATGAACAGTTAGACTGCTTCTAACCAGTTCTGGACTGTACCAATCATGTATGCCGTTCAAATGGTCAGATGTAACAATACTACGTTTAACAGGTTTCACATGCGTATCAGATCCTGTATTGCTCATTTTCTTGTTTAAGTGTTTTATCTGATAATTCACCGTCCATTACCACTAAGGAAATTGTTCCTGAACCAGTTGTATACTGTTCCAATGCTGTATGCAGTTAAAATGGTTAGATATAACGATTCTAGGTTTACCAGTTTAAGATGCTTATCAGAACCTGTATTGCTCGTACTTTGTTTTATTGATTTCTAACCATGATTTCGCCTTGCAATATGAACAGTTAGACTGCTTCTAACCAGTTCTGGACTGTACCAATCATGTATGCCGTTCAAATGGTCAGATGTAACAATACTACGTTTAACGGTTTCACATGCGTATCAGATCCTGTATTGCTCATTTTCTATGTTTAAGTGTTTTATCTGATAATTCACCGTCCATTACCACTAAGCAAATTGTTCCTGAACCAGTTGTATACTGTTCTAATGGCTGTATGCAGTTAAAATGGTTAGATGTAACGATACTAGGTTTAACAGTTTAAGATGCTTATCAGAACCTGTATTGCTCGGACTTTGTTTTATTGATTTCTAACCATGAGTTCGCCTTGCAATATGAACAATTTGAATGTTCTAAACCAGTTCTGGACTGTACCAGTCATGTATGCATTTAAAATGGTCAGATGTAACAATACTACGTTTAACGGTTTCACATGCGTATCAGATCCTGTATTGCTCATTTTCTAGTTTAAGTGTTTTATATGGTATTTCAACGTCCATTACCAACAAGGAAATTGTTCCTGAACCAGTTGTGTACTGTTCCAATGCTGTATGCAGTTAAAATGGTTAGATGTAACGATACTAGGTTTAACAGTTTAAGATGCTTATCAGAACCTGTATTGCTCGTACTTTGTTTTATTGATTTCGAACCATGAGTTCGCCTTGCAATATGAACAGTTAGACTGCTTCTAACCAGTTCTGGACTGTACCTATCATGTATGCCGTTCAAATGGTCAGATGTAACAATACTACGATTAACGGTTTCACATCCTTATCAGATCCTGTATTGCTCATTTTCTAGTTTAAGTATTTTATCTCATAATTCTCAGTCCATTACCACCAAGAAAATTGTTCCTGGACCAGTTGTGTACTGTTCCAATGCTGTAGGCAGTTAAAATGGTTAGATATAACGATTCTAGGTTTACCAGTTTAAGATGCTTATAAGAACCTGTATTGATCGTACTTTGTTTTATTTATTTCTAACCATGATTTCGCCTTGCAATATGAACAATTTGAATGTTCTAAACCAGTTCTGGACTGTACCAGTCATGTATGCCGTTCAAATTGTCAGATGCAACAATACTACGTTTAACGGTTTCACATGCGTATCAGATCCTGTATTGCGCATTTTCATGTTTAAGTGTTTTATCTGATAATTCACCGTCCATTACCACTAAGCAAATTGTTCCTGAACCAGTTGTATACTGTTCTAATGGTGTATGCAGTTAAAATGGTTAGATGTAACGATACTAGGTTTAACAGTTTAAGATGCTTATCAGAACCTGTATTGCTCGTACTTTGTTTTATTTATTTCTAACCATGATTTCGCCTTGCAATATGAACAATTTGAATGTTCTAAACCTGTTCTGGAATGTACCAGTCATGTATGCATTTAAAATGGTCAGATGTAACAATACTACGTTTAACGGTTTCACATGCGTATCAGATCCTGTATTGCTCATTTTCTAGTTTAAGTGTTTTATATGGTATTTCAACGTCCATTACCAACAAGGAAATTGTTCCTGAACCAGTTGTGTACTGTTCCAATGATGTATGCAGTTAAAATGGTTAGATGTAACGATACTAGGTTTAACAGTTTAAGATGCTTATCAGAACCTGTATTGCTCGTACTTTGTTTTATTGATTTCGAACAAAGATTTCGCCTTGCAATATGAACAGTTAGACTGCTTCTAACCAGTTCTGGACTTTACCAATCATGTATGCCGTTCAAATGGTCAGATGTAACAACACTACGTTTAACAGTTTCACATGCGTATCAGATCCTGTATTGCGCATTTTCTTGTTCAAGTGTTTTATCTGATAATTCACCGTCCATTACCACTAAGGAAATTGTTCCTGAACCAGTTGTATACTGTTCCAATGCTGTATGCAGTTAAAATGGTTAGATATAACTATTCTAGGTTTACCAGTTTAAGATGCTTATAAGAACCTGTATTGATCGTACTTTGTTTTATTGATTTCTAACAATGATTTCGCCTTGCAATATGAACAGTTAGACTGCTTCTAACCAGTTCTGGACTGTACCAATCATGTTTTCGGTTCAAATGGTCAGATGTAACAATACTACGTTTAACGGTTTCACATCCTTATCAGATTCCTGTATTGCTCATTTTCTAGTTTAAGTGTTTTATCTGATAATTCACAGTCCATTACCACAAAGGAAATTGTTCCTGAACCAGTTGTATACTGTTCCAATGCTGTATGCAGTTAAAATGGTTAGATGTAACGATACTAGGTTTAACAGTTTAAGATGCTTATCAGAACCTGTATTGCTCGTACTTTGTTTTATTGATTTCTAACCATGATTTCGCCTTGCAATATGAACAAGTTAGACTGCTTCTAAACCAGTTCTGGACTGTACCATCATGTATGCCGTTCAAATGGTCAGATGTAACAATACTACGATTAACGGTTTCACATGCCTTATCAGATCCTGTATTGCTCATTTTCTTGTTTAAGTGTTTTATCTGATAATTCACCGTCCATTACCACAAAGCAAATTGTTCCTGAACCAGTTGTATACTGTTCCAATGCTGTATGCAGTTAAAATGGTTAGATGTAACGATACTAGGTTTAACAGTTTAAGATGCTTATCAGAACCTGTATTGCTCGTACTTTGTTTTATTGATTTCTAACCATGATTTCGCCTTGCAATATGAACAATTTGAATGCTTCTAACCAGTTCTGGACTGTACCAGTCATGTATGCCGTTCAAATTGTCAGATGCAACAATACTACGTTTAACGGTTTCACATGCGTATCAGATCCTGTATTGCTCATTTTCTTGTTTAAGTGTTTTATCTGATAATTCACAGTACATTACCACAAAGGAAATTGTTCCTGAACCAGTTGTATACTGTTCCAATGGTGTATGCAGTTAAAATGGTTAGATGTAACGATACTAGGTTTAACAGTTTAAGATGCTTATCAGAACCTGTATTGCTCGTACTTTGTTTTATTGATTTCTAACAATGATTTCGCCTTGCAATATGAACAGTTAGACTGCTTCTAACCAGTTCTGGACTGTACCAATCATGTATGCCGTTCAAATGGTCAGATGTAACAATACTACGTTTAACGGTTTCACATGCGTATCAGATCCTGTATTGCTCATTTTCTTGTTTAAGTGTTTTATCTGATAATTCACCGTCCATTACCACTAAGGAAATTGTTCCTGAACCAGTTGTGTACTGTTCCAATGCTGTATGCAGTTAAAATGGTTAGATATAACGATTCTAGGTTTACCAGTTTAAGATGCTTATCAGAACCTGTATTGCTCGTACTTTGTTTTATTGATTTCTAACCATGATTTCGCCTTGCAATATGAACAGTTAGACTGCTTCTAACCAGTTCTGGACTGTACCAATCATGTATGCCGTTCAAATGGTCAGATGTAACAATACTACGTTTAACGGTTTCACATGCCTTATCAGATCCTGTATTGCTCATTTTCTAGTTTAAGTGTTTTATCTGATAATTCACCGTCCATTACCACAAAGGAAATTGTTCCTGAACCAGTTGTATACTGTTCCAATGCTGTATGCAGTTAAAATGGTTAGATGTAACGATACTAGGTTTAACAGTTTAAGATGCTTATCAGAACCTGTATTGCTCGTACTTTGTTTTATTGATTTCTAACCATGATTTCGCCTTGCAATATGAACAGTTAGACTGCTTCTAAACCAGTTCTGGACTGTACCAGTCATGTATGCCGTTCAAATGGTCAGATGTAACAATACTACGTTTAACGGTTTCACATGCGTATCAGATCCTGTATTGCTCATTTTCTTAGTTTAAGTGTTTTATCTGATAATTCACCGTCCATTACCACAAGGAAATTGTTCCTGAACCAGTTGTATACTGTTCCAATGCTGTATGCAGTTAAAATGGTTAGATGTAACGATACTAGGTTTAACAGTTTAAGATGCTTATCAGAACCTGTATTGCTCGTACTTTGTTTTATTGATTTCTAACCATGAGTTCGCCTTGCAATATGAACAGTTAGACTGCTTCTAACCAGTTCTGGACTGTACCAATCATGTATGCCGTTCAAATGGTCAGATGTAACAATACTACGTTTAACGGTTTCACATGCTTATCAGATCCTGTATTGCTCATTTTCTAGTTTAAGTGTTTTATCTGATATTCACCGTCCATTACCACCAAGAAATTGTTCCTGGACCAGTTGTGTACTGTTCCAATGCTGTATGCAGTTAAAATGGTTAGATGTAACGATACTAGGTTTAACAGTTTAAGATGCTTATCAGAACCTGTATTGCTCGTACTTTGTTTTATTGATTTCTAACCATGAGTTCGCCTTGCAATATGAACAGTTAGACTGCTTCTAACCAGTTCTGGACTGTACCAGTCATGTATGCAGTTCAAATGGTCAGATGTAACAATACTACGTTTAACGGTTTCACATGCTTATCAGATCCTGTATTGCTCATTTTCTAGTTTAAGTGTTTTATCTGATAATTCACCGTCCATTACCACCAAGGAAATTGTTCCTGAACCAGTTGTATACTGTTCCAATGCTGTATGCAGTTAAAATGGTTAGATGTAACGATACTAGGTTTAACAGTTTAAGATGCTTATCAGAACCTGTATTGCTCGTACTTTGTTTTATTGATTTCTAACCATGATTTCGCCTTGCAATATGAACAGTTAGACTGCTTCTAACCAGTTCTGGACTGTACCAGTCATGTATGCCGTTCAAATGGTCAGATGTAACAATACTACGTTTAACGGTTTCACATGCGTATCAGATCCTGTATTGCTCATTTTCTAGTTTAAGTGTTTTATCTGATAATTCACCGTCCATTACCACCAAGGAAATTGTTCCTGAACCAGTTGTGTACTGTTCCAATGCTGTATGCAGTTAAAATGGTTAGATGTAACGATACTAGGTTTACCAGTTTAAGATGCTTATCAGAACCTGTATTGCTCGTACTTTGTTTTATTGATTTCTAACCATGATTTCGCCTTGCAATATGAACAGTTAGACTGCTTCTAACCAGTTCTGGACTGTACCAATCATGTATGCGTTCAAATGGTCAGATGTAACAATACTACGTTTAACGGTTTCACATGCGTATCAGATCCTGTATTGCTCATTTTCTAGTTTAAGTGTTTTATCTGATATTCACCGTCCATTACCACCAAGGAAATTGTTCCTGAACCAGTTGTGTACTGTTCCAATGCTGTATGCAGTTAAAATGGTTAGATGTAACGATACTAGGTTTAACAGTTTAAGATGCTTATCAGAACCTGTATTGCTCGTACTTTGTTTTATTGATTTCTAACCATGATTTCGCCTTGCAATATGAACAGTTAGACTGCTTCTAACCAGTTCTGGACTGTACCAATCATGTATGCCGTTCAAATGGTCAGATGTAACAATACTACGTTTAACGGTTTCACATGCGTATCAGATCCTGTATTGCTCATTTTCTAGTTTAAGTGTTTTATCTGATAATTCACCGTCCATTACCACCAAGGAAATTGTTCCTGAACCAGTTGTGTACTGTTCCAATGCTGTATGCAGTTAAAATGGTTAGATGTAACGATACTAGGTTTAACAGTTTAAGATGCTTATCAGAACCTGTATTGCTCGTACTTTGTTTTATTGATTTCTAACCATGATTTCGCCTTGCAATATGAACAGTTAGACTGCTTCTAACCAGTTCTGGACTGTACCAATCATGTATGCCGTTCAAATGGTCAGATGTAACAATACTACGTTTAACGGTTTCACATCCTTATCAGATCCTGTATTGCTCATTTTCTAGTTTAAGTGTTTTATCTGATAATTTCACCGTCCATTACCACCAAGAAATTGTTCCTGAACCAGTTGTGTACTGTTCCAATGCTGTATGCAGTTAAAATGGTTAGATGTAACGATACTAGGTTTAACAGTTTAAGATGCTTATCAGAACCTGTATTGCTCGTACTTTGTTTTATTGATTTCTAACCATGATTTCGCCTTGCAATATGAACAGTTAGACTGCTTCTAACCAGTTCTGGACTGTACCAATCATGTATGCCGTTCAAATGGTCAGATGTAACAATACTACGTTTAACGGTTTCACATGCGTATCAGATCCTGTATTGCTCATTTTCTAGTTTAAGTGTTTTATCTGATAATTCACCGTCCATTACCACCAAGGAAATTGTTCCTGAACCAGTTGTGTACTGTTCCAATGCTGTATGCAGTTAAAATGGTTAGATGTAACGATACTAGGTTTAACAGTTTAAGATGCTTATCAGAACCTGTATTGCTCGTACTTTGTTTTATTGATTTCTAACCATGATTTCGCCTTGCAATATGAACAGTTAGACTGCTTCTAACCAGTTCTGGACTGTACCAATCATGTATGCAGTTCAAATGGTCAGATGTAACAATACTACGTTTAACGGTTTCACATGCGTATCAGATCCTGTATTGCTCATTTTCTAGTTTAAGTGTTTTATCTGGTATTTCACCGTCCATTACCACCAAGGAAATTGTTCCTGAACCAGTTGTGTACTGTTCCAATGCTGTATGCAGTTAAAATGGTTAGATGTAACGATACTAGGTTTAACAGTTTAAGATGCTTATCAGAACCTGTATTGCTCGTACTTTGTTTTATTGATTTCTAACCATGATTTCGCCTTGCAATATGAACAGTTAGACTGCTTCTAACCAGTTCTGGACTGTACCAGTCATGTATGCCGTTCAAATGGTCAGATGTAACAATACTACGTTTAACGGTTTCACATGCGTATCAGATCCTGTATTGCTCATTTTCTAGTTTAAGTGTTTTATCTGGTATTTCACCGTCCATTACCACCAAGGAAATTGTTCCTGAACCAGTTGTGTACTGTTCCAATGCTGTATGCAGTTAAAATGGTTAGATGTAACGATACTAGGTTTAACAGTTTAAGATGCTTATCAGAACCTGTATTGCTCGTACTTTGTTTTATTGATTTCTAACCATGAGTTCGCCTTGCAATATGAACAGTTAGACTGCTTCTAACCAGTTCTGGACTGTACCAATCATGTATGCCGTTCAAATGGTCAGATGTAACAATACTACGTTTAACGGTTTCACATGCGTATCAGATCCTGTATTGCTCATTTTCTAGTTTAAGTGTTTTATCTGGATATTCACCGTCCATTACCACCAAGGAAATTGTTCCTGAACCAGTTGTATACTGTTCCAATGGTGTATGCAGTTAAAATGGTTAGATGTAACGATACTAGGTTTAACAGTTTAAGATGCTTATCAGAACCTGTATTGCTCGTACTTTGTTTTATTGATTTCTAACCATGATTTCGCCTTGCAATATGAACAGTTAGACTGCTTCTAACCAGTTCTGGACTGTACCAATCATGTATGCCGTTCAAATGGTCAGATGTAACAATACTACGTTTAACGGTTTCACATGCGTATCAGATCCTGTATTGCTCATTTTCTAGTTTAAGTGTTTTATCTGGTATTTCACCGTCCATTACCACCAAGGAAATTGTTCCTGAACCAGTTGTGTACTGTTCCAATGCTGTATGCAGTTAAAATGGTTAGATATAACGATACTAGGTTTACCAGTTTAAGATGCTTATCAGAACCTGTATTGCTCGTACTTTGTTTTATTGATTTCTAACCATGATTTCGCCTTGCAATATGAACAGTTAGACTGCTTCTAACCAGTTCTGGACTGTACCAGTCATGTATGCAGTTCAAATGGTCAGATGTAACAATACTACGTTTAACGGTTTCACATGCGTATCAGATCCTGTATTGCTCATTTTCTAGTTTAAGTGTTTTATCTGGTATTTCACCGTCCATTACCACCAAGGAAATTGTTCCTGAACCAGTTGTGTACTGTTCCAATGCTGTATGCAGTTAAAATGGTTAGATGTAACGATACTAGGTTTAACAGTTTAAGATGCTTATCAGAACCTGTATTGCTCGTACTTTGTTTTATTGATTTCTAACCATGATTTCGCCTTGCAATATGAACAGTTAGACTGCTTCTAACCAGTTCTGGACTGTACCAATCATGTATGCCGTTCAAATGGTCAGATGTAACAATACTACGTTTAACGGTTTCACATGCCTTATCAGATCCTGTATTGCTCATTTTCTAGTTTAAGTGTTTTATCTGATATTTCACCGTCCATTACCACCAAGGAAATTGTTCCTGAACCAGTTGTGTACTGTTCCAATGCTGTATGCAGTTAAAATGGTTAGATGTAACGATACTAGGTTTAACAGTTTAAGATGCTTATCAGAACCTGTATTGCTCGTACTTTGTTTTATTGATTTCTAACCATGAGTTCGCCTTGCAATATGAACAGTTAGACTGCTTCTAACCAGTTCTGGACTGTACCAGTCATGTATGCAGTTAAAATGGTCAGATGTAACAATACTACGTTTAACGGTTTCACATGCGTATCAGATCCTGTATTGCTCATTTTCTAGTTTAAGTGTTTTATCTGATATTCACCGTCCATTACCACCAAGGAAATTGTTCCTGAACCAGTTGTGTACTGTTCCAATGCTGTATGCAGTTAAAATGGTTAGATGTAACGATACTAGGTTTAACAGTTTAAGATGCTTATCAGAACCTGTATTGCTCGTACTTTGTTTTATTGATTTCTAACCATGATTTCGCCTTGCAATATGAACAGTTAGACTGCTTCTAACCAGTTCTGGCCTGTACCAGTCATGTATGCATTTAAAATGGTCAGATGTAACAATACTACGTTTAACGGTTTCACATGCGTATCAGATCCTGTATTGCTCATTTTCTAGTTTAAGTGTTTTATCTGGTATTTCACCGTCCATTACCACAAGGAAATTGTTCCTGAACCAGTTGTGTACTGTTCCAATGCTGTATGCAGTTAAAATGGTTAGATGTAACGATACTAGGTTTAACAGTTTAAGATGCTTATCAGAACCTGTATTGCTCGTACTTTGTTTTATTGATTTCTAACCATGAGTTCGCCTTGCAATATGAACAGTTAGACTGCTTCTAAACCAGTTCTGGACTGTACCAGTCATGTATGCATTAAAATGGTCAGATGTAACAATACTACGTTTAACGGTTTCACATGCGTATCAGATCCTGTATTGCTCATTTTCTAGTTTAAGTGTTTTATCTGGTATTTCACCGTCCATTACCACCAAGGAAATTGTTCCTGAACCAGTTGTGTACTGTTCCAATGCTGTATGCAGTTAAAATGGTTAGATATAACGATTCTAGGTTTACCAGTTTAAGATGCTTATCAGAACCTGTATTGCTCGTACTTTGTTTTATTGATTTCTAACCATGATTTCGCCTTGCAATATGAACAGTTAGACTGCTTCTAACCAGTTCTGGACTGTACCAATCATGTATGCATTTCAAATGGTCAGATGTAACAATACTACGTTTAACGGTTTCACATGCGTATCAGATCCTGTATTGCTCATTTTCTAGTTTAAGTGTTTTATCTGGTATTTCACCGTCCATTACCACTAAGAAATTGTTCCTGAACCAGTTGTGTACTGTTCCAATGCTGTATGCAGTTAAAATGGTTAGATGTAACGATACTAGGTTTAACAGTTTAAGATGCTTATCAGAACCTGTATTGCTCGTACTTTGTTTTATTGATTTCTAACCATGATTTCGCCTTGCAATATGAACAGTTAGACTGCTTCTAACCAGTTCTGGACTGTACCAGTCATGTATGCATTTAAAATGTTCAGATGTAACAATACTATGTTTAACGGTTTCACATGATTATAAGATCCTGTATTGCTCATTATCTAGTTTAAGTTATTTATCTGGTATTTCACCGTCCATTACCACCAAGTAAATTGTTCCTGAACCAGTTGTATACTGTTCCAATGGTGTATGCAGTTAAAATGGTTAGATGTAACGATACTAGGTTTAACAGTTTAAGATGCTTATCAGAACCTGTATTGCTCGTACCTTGTTTTATTGATTTCTAACCATGAGTTCGCCTTGCAATATGAACCGTTTGACTGCTTCTAACCAGTTCTGGACTGTACCAATCATGTATGCATTTAAAATGGTCAGATGTAACAATACTACGTTTAACGGTTTCACATCCTTATCAGATCCTGTATTGCTCATTTTCTAGTTTAACTGTTTTATCTGGTATTTCACCGTCCATTAAACATACAAACATAGAAAATCAGCATTTCTGTCGTTGAATCGGTGTATAGGCGGTGAGAGCGAAATCGTCAAATCTTACTA
This sequence comes from Apocrypta bakeri, assembly GCA_018906985.1. Classification (NCBI taxonomy): domain Eukaryota; kingdom Metazoa; phylum Arthropoda; class Insecta; order Hymenoptera; family Pteromalidae; genus Apocrypta; species Apocrypta bakeri. The sequence goes on along the minus strand of JACCIA010000167.1, from coordinate 7,796 downwards.
TCTATACTGCATAGAGCAGTTGCAGGGTGCAATATATAGTTGAATTTGTAAATAAATTCGTAATACAAAGCGAAATTGCACCTAGAATAAGAAAATAACATCGAAAATGAAGATTTTGTTTTTTCCTGGTTTTTGAGCTTTTCACGAGCTGAAAAGTTCAAAAACGAGGAGAAACAGAAATCATTATATCCGGCTATTTTAACTGTATAGGGCAGTTACGGGGTGCATTATCGAATTGAGGCAGTTAAGAAATACGTAATGCAAAGCGAAATTGCACCTAGAATAATATACAAACATAGAAAATGAGCATTTTGTTCGTTGACTCGGTGTATAGGAGGTGAGAGCGAAATCGTCAAATCTGACTATCTATACTGCATAGAGCAGTTGCGGGGTGCAATATCGAGTAGAATTTATTGATAATTTCGTAATACAAAGCGAAATTGCACCTAGGATAAGAAAATAACATCGAAAATAAAGATTTTTTTTCTCCTCGTTTTTGTGCTTTTCACGAGCTGAAACGTTCAAAAACGAGGTGAAACGGAAATCATTATATCCGGCTATTTTAACTGTATAGGGCAGTTACCGGGTGCATTATCGAATAGAGGCAGTTAAGAAATACGTAATGCAAAGCGAAATTGCACCTAGAATAATATACAAACATAGAAAATGAGCATTTCTGTCGTTGAATCGGTGTATAGGAGGTGAGAGCGAAAACGTAAAATCTGACTATCTATACTGCATAGATCAGTTGCAGGGTGCAATATCGAGTAGAATTTATTGATAATTTCGTAATACAAAGCGAAATTGCACCTAGAATAAGAAAATAACATTGAAAACGAAGATTTTATTTTCTCCTCGTTTTTGTGCTTTTCACGAGCTGAAACGTTCAAAAACGAGGTGAAACGGAAATCATTATATCCGGCTATTTTAACTGTATAGGGCAGTTACCGGGTGCATTATCGAATAGAGGCAGTTAAGAAATACGTAATGCAAAGCGAAATTGCACCTAGAATAATATACAAACATAGAAAATGAGCATTTCTGTCGTTGAATCGGTGTATAGGAGGTGAGAGCGAAAACGTAAAATCTGACTATCTATACTGCATAGAGCAGTTGCAGGGTGCAATATCGAGTAGAATTTATTGATAATTTCGTAATACAAAGCGAAATTGCACCTAGAATAAGAAAATAACATTGAAAACGAAGATTTTATTTTCTCCTCGTTTTTGTGCTTTTCACGAGCTGAAACGTTCAAAAACGAGGTGAAACGGAAATCATTATATCCGGCTATTTTAACTGTATAGGGCAGTTACCGGGTGCATTATCGAATAGAGGCAGTTAAGAAATACGTAATGCAAAGCGAAATTGCACCTAGAATAATATACAAACATAGAAAATGAGCATTTCTGTCGTTGAATCGGTGTATAGGAGGTGAGAGCGAAAACGTAAAATCTGACTATCTATACTGCATAGAGCAGTTGCAGGGTGCAATATCGAGTAGAATTTATTGATAATTTCGTAATACAAAGCGAAATTGCACCTAGAATAAGAAAATAACATTGAAAACGAAGATTTTATTTTCTCCTCGTTTTTGTGCTTTTCACGAGCTGAAACGTTCAAAAACGAGGTGAAACGGAAATCATTATATCCGGCTATTTTAACTGTATAGGGCAGTTACCGGGTGCATTATCGAATAGAGGCAGTTAAGAAATACGTAATGCAAAGCGAAATTGCACCTAGAATAATATACAAACATAGAAAATGAGCATTTCTGTCGTTGAATCGGTGTATAGGAGGTGAGAGCGAAAACGTAAAATCTGACTATCTATACTGCATAGAGCAGTTGCAGGGTGCAATATCGAGTAGAATTTATTGATAATTTCGTAATACAAAGCGAAATTGCACCTAGAATAAGAAAATAACATTGAAAACGAAGATTTTATTTTCTCCTCGTTTTTGTGCTTTTCACGAGCTGAAACGTTCAAAAACGAGGTGAAACGGAAATCATTATATCCGGCTATTTTAACTGTATAGGGCAGTTACCGGGTGCATTATCGAATAGAGGCAGTTAAGAAATACGTAATGCAAAGCGAAATTGCACCTAGAATAATATACAAACATAGAAAATGAGCATTTCTGTCGTTGAATCGGTGTATAGGAGGTGAGAGCGAAAACGTAAAATCTGACTATCTATACTGCATAGAGCAGTTGCAGGGTGCAATATCGAGTAGAATTTATTGATAATTTCGTAATACAAAGCGAAATTGCACCTAGAATAAGAAAATAACATTGAAAACGAAGATTTTATTTTCTCCTCGTTTTTGTGCTTTTCACGAGCTGAAACGTTCAAAAACGAGGTGAAACGGAAATCATTATATCCGGCTATTTTAACTGTATAGGGCAGTTACCGGGTGCATTATCGAATAGAGGCAGTTAAGAAATACGTAATGCAAAGCGAAATTGCACCTAGAATAATATACAAACATAGAAAATGAGCATTTCTGTCGTTGAATCGGTGTATAGGAGGTGAGAGTGAAAACGTAAAATCTGACTATATATACTGGATAGATCAGTTGCAGGGTGCAATATCGAGTAGAATTTATTGATAATTTCGTAATACAAAGCGAAATTGCACCTAGGATAAGAAAATAACATCGAAAATAAAGATTTTTTTTTCTCCTCGTTTTTGAGCATTTCACGAGCTGAAACGTTCAAAAACGAGGTGAAACGGAAATCATTATATCCGGCTATTTTAACTGTATAGGGCAGTTACCGGGTGCATTATCGAATAGAGGCAGTTAAGAAATACGTAATGCAAAGCGAAATTGCACCTAGAATAAGAAAATAACATCGAAAACGAAGATTTTGTTTTCTCCTCGTTTTTGAGCTTTTCACGAGCTGAAACGTTTAAAAACGAGGAGAAACGGAAATCACTATATACGGTTATTTTAACTGTATAGGGCAGTTACCGGCTGTATTATCGAATAGAGGCAGTTAAGAAATACGTAATGCAAAGCGAAATAGCACCTAGAATAATATACAAACATAGAAAATGAGCATTTCTGTCGTTGAATCGGTGTATAGGAGGTGAGAGCGAAAACGTAAAATCTGACTATCTATACTGCATAGAGCAGTTGCAGGGTGCAATATCGAGTAGAATTTATTGATAATTTCGTAATACAAAGCGAAATTGCACCTAGAATAAGAAAATAACATCGAAAACGAAGATTTTATTTTCTCCTCGTTTTTGTAGCTTTTCACGAGCTGAAACGTTCAAAAACGAGGTGAAACGGAAATCATTATATCCGGCTATTTTAACTGTATAGGGCAGTTACCGGGTGCATTATCGAATAGAGGCAGTTAAGAAATACGTAATGCAAAGCGAAATTGCACCTAGAATAATATACAAACATAGAAAATGAGCATTTCTGTCGTTGAATCGGTGTATAGGAGGTGAGAGCGAAAACGTAAAATCTGACTATATATACTGCATAGATCAGTTGCAGGGTGCAATATCGAGTAGGATTTATTGATAATTTCGTAATACAAAGCGAAATTGCACCTAGGATAAGAAAATAACATCGAAAACGAAGATTTTTTTTTCTCCTCGTTTTTGAGCATTTCACGAGCTGAAACGTTCAAAAACGAGGTGAAACGGAAATCATTATATCCGGCTATTTTAACTGTATAGGGCAGTTACCGGGTGCATTATCGAATAGAGGCAGTTAAGAAATACGTAATGCAAAGCGAAATTGCACCTAGAATAATATACAAACATAGAAAATGAGCATTTCTGTCGTTGAATCGGTGTATAGGAGGTGAGAGCGAAAACGTAAAATCTGACTATCTATACTGCATAGAGCAGTTGCAGGGTGCAATATCGAGTAGAATTTATTGATAATTTCGTAATACAAAGCGAAATTGCACCTAGAATAAGAAAATAACATCGAAAACGAAGATTTTATTTTCTCCTCGTTTTTGTGCTTTTCACGAGCTGAAACGTTCAAAAACGAGGTGAAACGGAAATCATTATATCCGGCTATTTTAACTGTATAGGGCAGTTACCGGGTGCATTATCGAATAGAGGCAGTTAAGAAATACGTAATGCAAAGCGAAATTGCACCTAGAATAATATACAAACATAGAAAATGAGCATTTCTGTCGTTGAATCGGTGTATAGGAGGTGAGAGCGAAAACGTAAAATCTGACTATATATACTGCATAGATCAGTTGCAGGGTGCAATATCGAGTAGGATTTATTGATAATTTCGTAATACAAAGCGAAATTGCACCTAGGATAAGAAAATAACATCGAAAACGAAGATTTTATTTTCTCCTCGTTTTTGTGCTTTTCACGAGCTGAAACGTTCAAAAACGAGGTGAAACGGAAATCATTATATCCGGCTATTTTAACTGTATAGGGCAGTTACCGGGTGCATTATCGAATAGAGGCAGTTAAGAAATACGTAATGCAAAGCGAAATTGCACCTAGAATAATATACAAACATAGAAAATGAGCATTTCTGTCGTTGAATCGGTGTATAGGAGGTGAGAGCGAAAACGTAAAATCTGACTATCTATACTGCATAGAGCAGTTGCAGGGTGCAATATCGAGTAGAATTTATTGATAATTTCGTAATACAAAGCGAAATTGCACCTAGAATAAGAAAATAACATTGAAAACGAAGATTTTATTTTCTCCTCGTTTTTGTGCTTTTCACGAGCTGAAACGTTCAAAAACGAGGTGAAACGGAAATCATTATATCCGGCTATTTTAACTGTATAGGGCAGTTACCGGGTGCATTATCGAATAGAGGCAGTTAAGAAATACGTAATGCAAAGCGAAATTGCACCTAGAATAATATACAAACATAGAAAATGAGCATTTCTGTCGTTGAATCGGTGTATAGGAGGTGAGAGCGAAAACGTAAAATCTGACTATCATATAACTGCATAGACAGTTGCAGGGTGCATATGAGTAGAATTTGTGAATTGATTTGTGTATATTTTACATGGATCCTATTTGCCGTTCTTATTTATTTATTGTATTTCACCGTCCTTATAGGAAATTTTTGAACCAGGTGTTACTGTTCCAATGCGTATGCAGTAAATGGTTAGATTAACGATTACTAGTTTAACTTTTAAAGATGCTTATCAGAACCTGTATTGCTCGTACTTTGTTTTATTGTTTCTAACCATGATTCGCCTTGCAATATGAACAGTTAGATGCTTCTAACCGGTTCTGGACTGTACCAATCATGTTACAGTTCAAATGTTCAGATGTAACAATACTACGTTTAACGGTTTCACATGCGTATCAGATCCTGTATTGCTCATTTTCTTGTTTAAGTGTTTTATCTGATAATTCACAGTACATTACCACAAAGGAAATTGTTCCTGAACCAGTTGTATACTGTTCCAATGGTGTATGCAGTTAAAATGGTTAGATGTAACGATACTATGTTTAACAGTTTAAGATGCTTATCAGAACCTGTATTGCTCGTACTTTGTTTATATTGATTCCTATCCATGAGTTCGCCTTGCAATATGAACAGTTAGACTACTTCTAACCAGTTCTGGACTGTATCAATCATGTATGCCTTTCATATGGTCAGATGTAACAAAACTACGTTTAACAGTTACACATGCGTATCAGATCCTGTATTGCGCATTTTCTTGTTCAAGTGTTTTATCTGATAATTCACCGTCCATTACCACAAAGCAAATTGTTCCTGAACCAGTTGTATACTGTTCCAATGGTGTATGCAGTTAAAATGGTTAGATGTAACGATACTAGGTTTAACAGTTTAAGATGCTTATCAGAACCTGTATTGCTCGTACCTTGTTTTATTGATTTCTAACCATGAGATCGCCTTGCAATTTGAACAGTTAGACTGCTTCTTGTTCCAGGTTGATCACCCCAATGTCATGTATGCCGTAAAGTGGCTAGGAAAGGATCGGATGGGGGTGGGACCCGTGGGAGGAGCAGAAATAGGGAAGGAAGGAATGAAGAGATCATGTGTCGGAAGGAAGGTTGGGACCAAGAGAAAGGAGGACATGTAGGCATGCCGGAGAGTGGGAGAGGTGGGCGATGTCGCTTGTTTTGTAGGGCATACAGGAGGGTGCGAAATCGATGGAAAACGAAGGGTGGGGTCCGGGTGTGAATACGGGGAGAGATTGAATGCTTCGGTGAGCGATAGGGGGAACTACTCAGGTTTAGTAGGAGAGGTGGTCGCAGACGTAGTGAGTATGTCGCCGTAATGTGGGGGAGGCAGGGGATGTCTGGAGTGGCACAGAGGTAAGCGCGGCTCCAGGCCGTTGTGGGCGGTGGATTGGGGAGGGAGGGCAAGGGTCGTGTCGGGGAAGGGTTCTTGTGGGTGTGAGATGGGGAGGTGGGGGGGTTAGGGGGAAGAGGCATAGAGTGGGGTGGCAGTGGCAGGGGCAATGGGAAGGGCGTAGTAAGGACTTGGGGCCGGAAGACGGGAGGGGGGGTGGGGATCTAACCAAAGGGGGGGAACAGGGGAGGCGAGGGGTGGAAGGAGGGGGTTAGGGGGGCTTTGTCCTGTTGGGGCGCAAGGCGTTGGGGGCGGGCGGTAGGCAGAGGGTAGGCGGGGCGTGAGGGGTAACCAGTTCTGGACTGTACCAATCATGTATGCCGTAGAAATGGTCAGATGTAACAATACTACGTTTAACGGTTTCACATGATTATAAGATCCTGTATTGCTCATTATCTAGTTTAAGTGTTTTATCTGATAATTCACCGTCTATTACCACCAAGGAAATTGTTCCTGAACCAGTTGTATACTGTTCCAATGGTGTATGCAGTTAAAATGGTTAGATGTAACGATACTAGGTTTAACAGTTTAAGATGCTTATCAGAACCTGTATTGCTCGTACTTTGTTTTATTGATTTCTAACCATGATTTCGCCTTGCAATATGAACCGTTTGACTGCTTCTAACCAGTTCTGGACTGTACCAATCATGTATGCATTTAAAATGGTCAGATGTAACAATACTACGTTTAACGGTTTCACATCCTTATCAGATCCTGTATTGCTCATTTTCTAGTTTAACTGTTTTATCTGGTATTTCACCGTCCATTAAACATACAAACATAGAAAATGAGCATTTCTGTCGTTGAATTGGTGTATAGGAGGTGAGAGCGAAAACGTAAAATCTGACTATCTATACTGCATAGAGCAGTTGCAGGGTGCAATATATAGTTGAATTTGTAAATAAATTCGTAATACAAAGCGAAATTGCACCTAGAATAAGAAAATAACATCGAAAATGAAGATTTTGTTTTTTCCTGGTTTTTGAGCTTTTCACGAGTTTAAAAGTTCAAAAACGAGGAGAAACAGAAATCATTATATACGGCTATTTTAACTGTATAGGGCAGTTACGGGGTGCATTATCGAATTGAGGCAGTTAAGAAATACGTAATGCAAAGCGAAATTGCACCTAGAATAATATACAAACATAGAAAATGAGCATTTTGTTCGTTGACTCGGTGTATAGGAGGTGAGAGCGAAATCGTCAAATCTGACTATCTATGCTGCATAGAGCAGTTGCGGGGTGGAATATCGAGTAGAATTTATTGATAAATTCGTAATACAAAGCGAAATTGCACCTAGGATAAGAAAATAACATCGAAAATAAAGATTTTTTTTTCTCCTCGTTTTTGTGCTTTTCACGAGCTGAAACGTTCAAAAACGAGGTGAAACGGAAATCATTATATCCGGCTATTTTAACTGTATAGGGCAGTTACCAGTGCATTATCGAATAGAGGCAGTTA
>JACCIA010000166.1:0-23879 GCA_018906985.1 Apocrypta bakeri | reverse complement strand
CCCCCCCTGGGTCTGGTTAGATCTAACGATACTAGGTTTACCAGTTTTAAGATGCTTATCAGAAACCTGTATTGCTCGTACTTTGTTTTAATGATTTCTAACCATGATTTCGCCTTGCAATATGAACAGTTAGACTGCTTCTAACCAGTTCTGGACTGTACCAATCATGTATGCCGTTCAAATGGTCAGATGTAACAATACTACGTTTAACGGTTTCACATCCTTATCAGATCCTGTATTGCTCATTTTCTAGTTTAAGTGTTTTATCTGGTATTTCACCGTCCATTACCACCAAGGAAATTGTTCCTGAATCAGTTGTGTACTATTCCAATGCTCTATGCAGTTAAAATGGTTAGATGTAACGATACTAGGTTTAACAGTTTAAGATGCTTATCAGAACCTGTATTGCTCGTACTTTGTTTTTTTGATTACTAACCATGAGTTCGCCTTTCAATATGAACAATTTGAATGCTCTAAACCAGTTCTGGCCTGTACCAGTCATGTATGCATTTAAAATGGTCAGATGTAACAATACTACGTTTAACGGTTTCACATGCGTATCAGATCCTGTATTGCTCATTTTCTAGTTTAAGTGTTTTATCTGGTACTTCTCCGTCCATTACCACTAAGGAAATTATTCCTGAACCAGTTGTGTACTGTTCCAATGCTGTATGCAGTTAAAATGGTTAGATGTAACGATACTAGGTTTAACAGTTTAAGATGCTTATCAGAACCTGTATTGCTCGTACTTTGTTTTATTGATTTCTAACCATGATTTCGCCTTGCAATATGAACAGTTAGACTGCTTCTAACCAGTTCTGGACTGTACCAATCATGTATTCGTTCAAATGGTCAGATGTAACAATACTACGTTTAACGGTTTCACATCCTTATCAGATCCTGTATTGCTCATTTTCTAGTTTAAGTGTTTTATCTGATATTCACAGTCCATTACCACCAAGGAAATTATTCCTGAACCAGTTGTGTACTGTTCCAATGCTGTATGCAGTTAAAATGGTTAGATATAACGATACTAGGTTTACCAGTTTAAGATGCTTATCAGAACCTGTATTGCTCGTACTTTGTTTTATTGATTTCTAACCATGATTTCGCCTTGCAATATGAACATTTAGACTGCTTCTAACCAGTTCTGGACTGTACCAATCATGTATGTAGTTAAAATGGTCAGATGTAACAATACTACGTTTAATGGTTTCACATGCGTATCAGATCCTGTATTGCTCATTTTCTTGTTTAAGTGTTTTATCTGGTATTTCACCGTCCATTACCACTAAGGAAATTGTTCCTGAACCAGTTGTGTACTGTTCCAATGCTGTATGCAGTTAAAATGGTTAGATATAACGATTCTAGGTTTACCAGTTTAAGATGCTTATCAGAACCTGTATTGCTCGTACTTTGTTTTATTTATTTCTAACCATGATTTCGCCTTGCAATATGAACAGTTAGACTGCTTCTAACCAGTTCTGGACTGTACCAGTCATGTATGCAGTTAAAATGGTCAGATGTAACAATACTACGTTTAACGGTTTCACATGCGTATCAGATCCTGTATTGCTCATTTTCTAGTTTAAGTGTTTTATCTGGTATTTCACCGTCCATTACCACCAAGGAAATTGTTCCTGAACCAGTTGTGTACTGTTCCAATGCTGTATGCAGTTAAAATGGTTAGATAGTAACGATTACTAGGTTTACCAGTTTAAGATGCTTATCAGAACCTGTATTGCTCGTACTTTGTTTTATTGATTTCTAACCATGATTTCGCCTTGCAATATGAACAGTTAGACTGCTTCTAACCAGTTCTGGACTGTACCAATCATGTATGCCGTTCAAATGGTCAGATGTAACAATACTACGTTTAACGGTTTCACATCCTTATCAGATCCTGTATTGCTCATTTTCTAGTTTAACTGTTTTATCTGGTATTTCACCGTCCATTACCACCAAGAAATTTGTTCCTGAACCAGTTGTGTACTGTTCCAATGCTGTATGCAGTTAAAATGGTTAGATATAACTATTCTAGGTTTACCAGTTTAAGATGCTTATCAGAACCTGTATTGCTCGTACTTTGTTTTATTGATTTCTAACCATGATTTTGCCTTGCAATATGAACAGTTAGACTGCTTCTAACCAGTTCTGGACTGTACCAGTCATGTATGCAGTTAAAATGGTCAGATGTAACAATACTACGTTTAACAGTTTCACATGATTATCAGATCCTGTATTGCTCATTTTCTAGTTTAAGTGTTTTATCTGATAATTCACCGTCCATTACCATAAGGAAATTGTTCCTGAACCAGTTGTGTACTGTTCCAATACTGTATGAAGTTAAAATGGTTAGATGTAACGATTCTAGGTTTACCAGTTTAAGATGCTTATCAGAACCTGTATTGCTCGTACTTTGTTTTATTGATTTCTAACCATGATTTCGCCTTGCAATATGAACAGTTAGACTGCTTCTAACCAGTTCTGGACTGTACCAATCATGTTTCGGTTCAAATGGTCAGATGTAACAATACTACGTTTAACGGTTTCACATCCTTATCAGATCCTGTATTGCTCATTTTCTAGTTTAAGTGTTTTATCTGGTATTTCACCGTCCATTACCACTAAGGAAATTGTTCCTGAACCAGTTGTGTACTGTTCCAATGCTGTATGCAGTTAAAATGGTTAGATATAACGATTCTAGGTTTACCAGTTTAAGATGCTTATCAGAACCTGTATTGCTCGTACTTTGTTTTGTTGATTTCTAACCATGATTTCGCATTGCAATATGAACAGTTACACTACTTCTAACCAGTTCTGGACTGTACCAATCATGTATGCAGTTCAAATTGTCAGATGTAACAATACTACGTTTAACGGTTTCACATGCGTATCAGATCCTGTATAGCTCATTTTCTAGTTTAAGTGTTTTATCTGGTATTTCACCGTCTATTACCATCAAGGAAATTGTTCCTGAACCAGTTGTGTACTGTTCCAATGCTGTATGCAGTTGAAATGGTTAGATGTAACGATACTAGGTTTAACAGTTTAAGATGCTTATCAGAACCTGTATTGCTCGTACTTTGTTTTATTTTATTCTAACCATGATTTCGCCTTGCAATATGAACAGTTAGACTGCTTCTAACCAGTTCTGGACTGTACCAGTCATGTATGCAGTTAAAATGGTCAGATGTAACAATACTACGTTTAACTGGTTTCACATGCGTATCAGATCCTGTATTGCTCATTTTCTAGTTTAAGTGTTTTATCTGATAATTCACCGTCCATTACCACTAAGGAAATTGTTCCTGAACCAGTTGTGTACTGTTCCAATGCTGTATGCAGTTAAAATGGTTAGATGTAACGATTCTAGGTTTACCAGTTTAAGATGCTTATCAGAACCTGTATTGCTCGTACTTTGTTTTATTGATTCTAACCATGATTTCGCCTTGCAATATGAACAGTTAGACTGCTTCTAACCAGTTCTGGACTGTACCAAGTCATGTATGCAGTTAAAATGGTCAGATGTAACAATACTACGTTTAACGGTTTCACATGCGTATCAGATCCTGTATTGCTCATTTTCTAGTTTAAGTGTTTTATCTGATAATTCACCGTCCATTACCACCAAGGAAATTGTTCCTGAACCAGTTGTGTACTGTTCCAATGCTGTATGCAGTTAAAATGGTTAGATGTAACGATACTAGGTTTACCAGTTTAAGATGCTTATCAGAACCTGTATTGCTCGTACTTTGTTTTATTGATTTCTAACCATGATTTCGCCTTGCAATATGAACAGTTTGACTGCTTCTATCCAGTTCTGGACTGTACCAATCATGTATGCAATTAAAATGGTCAGATGTAACAATACTACGTTCAACGGTTTCACATGTGTATCAGATGCTGTATTGCTCATTTTCTAGTTTAAGTGTTGTATCTGGTATTTCGCCGTCCATTACCACTAAGGAAATTGTTCCTGAACCAGTTGTGTACTGTTCCAATGCTGTATGCAGTTAAAATGGTTAGATATAACGATTCTAGGTTTACCAGTTTAAGATGCTTATCAGAACCTCTATTGCCCGTACTTTGTTTTGTTGATTTCTAACAATGATTTCGCCTTGCGATATGAACAGTTAGACTGCTTCTAACCAGTTCTGGACTGTACCAATCATGTTTTCGGTTCAAATGGTTAGATGTAACAATACTACGTTTAACGGTTTCACATCCTTATCAGATCCTGTATTGACAATTTCTAGTTTAAGTGTTTTATCTGATAATTCACAGTCCATTACCACCAAGAAAATTATTACTGGACCAGTTGTGTACTGTTCCAATGCTGTATGCAGTTAAAATGGTTAGATATTAACGATTCTAGGTTTACCAGTTTAAGATGCTTATCAGAACCTGTATTGCTCGTACTTTGTTTTATTGATTTCTAACCATGATTTCGCCTTGCAATATGAACAGTTAGACTGCTTCTAACCAGTTCTGGACTGTACCAATCATGTATGCCGTTCAAATGGTCAGATGTAACAATACTACGTTTAACGGTTTCACATCCTTATCAGATCCTGTATTGCTCATTTTCTAGTTTAACTGTTTTATCTGGTATTTCACCGTCCATTACCACCAAGAAATTTGTTCCTGAACCAGTTGTGTACTGTTCCAATGCTGTATGCAGTTAAAATGGTTAGATATAACTATTCTAGGTTTACCAGTTTAAGATGCTTATCAGAACCTGTATTGCTCGTACTTTGTTTTATTGATTTCTAACCATGATTTCGCCTTGCAATATGAACAGTTAGACTGCTTCTAACCAGTTCTGGACTGTACCAGTCATGTATGCAGTTAAAATGGTCAGATGTAACAATACTACGTTTAACGGTTTCACATGATTATCAGATCCTGTATTGCTCATTTTCTAGTTTAAGTGTTTTATCTGATAATTCACCGTCCATTACCACTAAGGAAATTGTTCCTGAACCAGTTGTGTACTGTTCCAATGCTGTATGCAGTTAAAATGGTTAGATGTAACGATTCTAGGTTTACCAGTTTAAGATGCTTATCAGAACCTGTATTGCTCGTACTTTGTTTTATTGATTTCTAACCATGATTTCGCCTTGCAATATGAACAGTTAGACTGCTTCTAACCAGTTCTGTACTGTACCAATCATGTTTTCGGTTCAAATAGTCAGATGTAACAATACTACGTTTAACGGTTTCACATCCTTATCAGATCCTGTATTGCTCATTTTCTAGTTTAAGTGTTTTATCTGGTATTTCACCGTCCATTACCACTAAGGAAATTGTTCCTGAACCAGTTGTGTACTGTTCCAATGCTGTATGCAGTTAAAATGGTTAGATATAACGATTCTAGGTTTACCAGTTTAAGATGCTTATCAGAACCTGTATTGCTCGTACTTTGTTTTATTGATTTCTAACCATGATTTCGCCTTGCAATATGAACAGTTAGACTGCTTCTAACCAGTTCTGGACTGTACCAATCATGTATGCAGTTCAAATGGTCAGATGTAACAATACTACGTTTAACGGTTTCACATGCGTATCAGATCCTGTATTGCTCATTTTCTAGTTTAAGTGTTTTATCTGGTATTTCACCGTCCATTACCACAAGGAAATTGTTCCTGAACCAGTTGTGTACTGTTCCAATGCTGTATGCAGTTAAATGGTTAGATGTAACGATACTAGGTTTAACAGTTTAAGATGCTTATCAGAACCTGTATTGCTCGTACTTTGTTTTATTGATTTCTAACCATGATTTCGCCTTGCAATATGAACAGTTAGACTGCTTCTAACCAGTTCTGGACTGTACCAGTCATGTATGCAGTTAAAATGGTCAGATGTAACAATACTACGTTTAACTGGTTTCACATTCGTATCAGATCCTGTATTGCTCATTTTCTAGTTTAAGTGTTTTATCTGATAATTCACCGTCCATTACCACCAAGGAAATTGTTCCTGAACGAGTTGTGTACTATTCCAATGCTGTATGCAGTTAAAATGGTTAGATGTAACGATACTAGGTTTACCAGTTTAAGATGCTTATCAGAACCTGTATTGCTCGTACTTTGTTTTATTGATTTCTAACCATGATTTCGCCTTGCAATATGAACAGTTAGACTGCTTCTAATCCAGTTCTGGACTGTACCAATCATGTATGCAGTTAAAATGGTCAGATGTAACAATACTACGTTAACGGTTTCACATGCTGTATCAGATGCCTGTATTGCTCATTTTCTAGTTTAAGTGTTTTATCTGGTATTTCACCGTCCATTACCACCAAGGAAATTGTTCCTGAACCAGTTGTGTACTGTTCCAATGCTGTATGCAGTTAAAGTGGTTAGATGCTAACGATACTAGGTTTAACAGTTTAAGATGCTTATCAGAACCTGTATTGCTCGTACTTTGTTTTATTGATTTCTAACCATGATTTCGCCTTGCAATATGAACAGTTAGACTGCTTCTAACCAGTTCTGGACTGTACCAGTCATGTATGCAGTTAAAATGGTCAGATGTAACAATACTACGTTTAACGGTTTCACATGCGTATCAGATCCTGTATTGCTCATTTTCTAGTTTAAGTGTTTTATCTGGTAATTCACCGTCCATTACCACCAAGGAAATTGTTCCTGAACCAGTTGTGTACTGTTCCAATGCTGTATGCAGTTAAAATGGTTAGATGTAACGATTCTAGGTTTACCAGTTTAAGATGCTTATCAGAACCTGTATTGCTCGTACTTTGTTTTATTGATTTCTAACCATGATTTCGCCTTGCAATATGAACAGTTAGACTGCTTCTAACCAGTTCTGGACTGTACCAGTCATGTATGCAGTTAAAATGGTCAGATGTAACAATACTACGTTTAACGGTTTCACATGCGTATCAGATCCTGTATTGCTCATTTTCTAGTTTAAGTGTTTTATCTGATAATTCACCGTCCATTACCACCAAGGAAATTGTTCCTGAACCAGTTGTGTACTGTTCCAATGCTGTATGCAGTTAAAATGGTTAGATGTAACGATTACTAGGTTTAACAGTTTAAGATGCTTATCAGAACCTGTATTGCTCGTACTTTGTTTTATTGATTTCTAACCATGATTTCGCCTTGCAATATGAACAGTTAGACTGCTTCTAACCAGTTCTGGACTGTACCAATCATGTATGCCGTTCAAATGGTCAGATGTAACAATACTACGTTTAACGGTTTCACATCCTTATCAGATCCTGTATTGCTCATTTTCTAGTTTAAGTGTTTTATCTGATAATTCACCGTCCATTACCACCAAGGAAATTATTCCTGAACCAGTTGTGTACTGTTCCAATGCTGTATGCAGTTAAAATGGTTAGATATAACGATACTAGGTTTACCAGTTTAAGATGCTTATCAGAACCTGTATTGCTCGTACTTTGTTTTATTGATTTCTAACCATGATTTCGCCTTGCAATATGAACAGTTATCCTACTTCTAACCAGTTCTGGACTGTACCAATCATGTATGCCGTTAAAATGGTCAGATGTAACAATACTACGTTTAACGGTTTCACATCCTTATCAGATCCTGTATTGCTCATTTTCTAGTTTAAGTGTTTTATCTGATAATTCACCGTCCATTACCACCAAGGAAATTGTTCCTGAACCAGTTGTGTACTATTCCAATGCTGTATGCAGTTAAAATGGTTAGATGTAACGATACTAGGTTTAACAGTTTAAGATGCTTATCAGAACCTGTATTGCTCGTACTTTGTTTTATTGATTTCTAACCATGAGTTCGCCTTGCAATATGAACAATTTGAATGCTTCTAACCAGTTCTGGACTGTACCAATCATGTATGCAGTTCAAATGGTCAGATGTAACAATACTACGTTTAACGGTTTCACATGCCTTATCAGATCCTGTATTGCTCATTTTCTAGTTTAAGTGTTTTATCTGGTATTTCACCGTCCATTACCACTAAGGAAATTGTTCCTGAACCAGTTGTGTACTGTTCCAATGCTGTATGCAGTTAAAATGGTTAGATATAACGATTCTAGGTTTACCAGTTTAAGATGCTTATCAGAACCTGTATTGCTCGTACTTTGTTTTATTGATTTCTAACCATGATTTCGCCTTGCAATATGAACAGTTAGACTGCTTCTAACCAGTTCTGGACTGTACCAATCATGTATGCAGTTCAAATGGTCAGATGTAACAATACTACGTTTAACGGTTTCACATGCGTATCAGATCCTGTATTGCTCATTTTCTAGTTTAAGTGTTTTATCTGGTATTTCACCGTCCATTACCACAAGGAAATTGTTCCTGAACCAGTTGTGTACTGTTCCAATGCTGTATGCAGTTAAATGGTTAGATGTAACGATACTAGGTTTAACAGTTTAAGATGCTTATCAGAACCTGTATTGCTCGTACTTTGTTTTATTGATTTCTAACCATGATTTCGCCTTGCAATATGAACAGTTAGACTGCTTCTAACCAGTTCTGGACTGTACCAGTCATGTATGCAGTTAAAATGGTCAGATGTAACAATACTACGTTTAACGGTTTCACATGCGTATCAGATCCTGTATTGCTCATTTTCTAGTTTAAGTGTTTTATCTGATAATTCACCGTCCATTACCACTAAGGAAATTGTTCCTGAACCAGTTGTGTACTGTTCCAATGCTGTATGCAGTTAAAATGGTTAGATGTAACGATTCTAGGTTTACCAGTTTAAGATGCTTATCAGAACCTGTATTGCTCGTACTTTGTTTTATTGATTTCTAACCATGATTTCGCCTTGCAATATGAACAGTTAGACTGCTTCTAACCAGTTCTGGACTGTACCAATCATGTATGCCGTTCAAATGGTCAGATGTAACAATACTACGTTTAACGGTTTCACATCCTTATCAGATCCTGTATTGCTCATTTTCTAGTTTAAGTGTTTTATCTGATAATTCACCGTCCATTACCACCAAGGAAATTGTTCCTGAACCAGTTGTGTACTGTTCCAATGCTGTATGCAGTTAAAATGGTTAGATATAACGATTCTAGGTTTACCAGTTTAAGATGCTTATCAGAACCTGTATTGCTCGTACTTTGTTTTATTGATTTCTAACCATGATTTCGCCTTGCAATATGAACAGTTAGACTGCTTCTAACCAGTTCTGGACTGTACCAATCATGTATGCCGTTCAAATGGTCAGATGTAACAATACTACGTTTAACGGTTTCACATCCTTATCAGATCCTGTATTGCTCATTTTCTAGTTTAAGTGTTTTATCTGGTATTTCACCGTCCATTACCACCAAGAAAATTGTTCCTGAACCAGTTGTGTACTGTTCCAATGCTGTATGCAGTTAAAATGGTTAGATATAACGATTCTAGGTTTACCAGTTTAAGATGCTTATCAGAACCTGTATTGCTCGTACTTTGTTTTATTGATTTCTAACCATGATTTCGCCTTGCAATATGAACAGTTAGACTGCTTCTAACCAGTTCTGGACTGTACCAATCATGTATGCAGTTCAAATGGTCAGATGTAACAATACTACGTTTAACGGTTTCACATGCTTATCAGATCCTGTATTGCTCATTTTCTAGTTTAAGTGTTTTATCTGATAATTCACCGTCCATTACCACCAAGGAAATTGTTCCTGAACCAGTTGTGTACTGTTCCAATGCTGTATGCAGTTAAAATGGTTAGATGTAACGATACTAGGTTTACCAGTTTAAGATGCTTATCAGAACCTGTATTGCTCGTACTTTGTTTTATTGATTTCTAACCATGATTTCGCCTTGCAATATGAACAGTTAGACTGCTTCTAACCAGTTCTGGACTGTACCAATCATGTATGCCGTTCAAATGGTCAGATGTAACAATACTACGTTTAACGGTTTCACATCCTTATCAGATCCTGTATTGCTCATTTTCTAGTTTAAGTGTTTTATCTGGTATTTCACCGTCCATTACCACTAAGGAAATTGTTCCTGAACCAGTTGTGTACTGTTCCAATGCTGTATGCAGTTAAAATGGTTAGATATAACGATTCTAGGTTTACCAGTTTAAGATGCTTATCAGAACCTGTATTGCTCGTACTTTGTTTTATTGATTTCTAACCATGATTTCGCCTTGCAATATGAACAGTTAGACTGCTTCTAACCAGTTCTGGACTGTACCAATCATGTATGCAGTTCAAATGGTCAGATGTAACAATACTACGTTTAACGGTTTCACATGCTTATCAGATCCTGTATTGCTCATTTTCTAGTTTAAGTGTTTTATCTGGTATTTCACCGTCCATTACCACTCAAGGAAATTGTTCCTGAACCAGTTGTGTACTGTTCCAATGCTGTATGCAGTTAAAATGGTTAGATGTAACGATACTAGGTTTACCAGTTTAAGATGCTTATCAGAACCTGTATTGCTCGTACTTTGTTTTATTGATTTCTAACCATGATTTCGCCTTGCAATATGAACAGTTAGACTGCTTCTAACCAGTTCTGGACTGTACCAATCATGTATGCCGTTCAAATGGTCAGATGTAACAATACTACGTTTAACGGTTTCACATCCTTATCAGATCCTGTATTGCTCATTTTCTAGTTTAAGTGTTTTATCTGATAATTCACCGTCCATTACCACCAAGGAAATTGTTCCTGAACCAGTTGTGTACTGTTCCAATGCTGTATGCAGTTAAAATGGTTAGATATAACGATACTAGGTTTACCAGTTTAAGATGCTTATCAGAACCTGTATTGCTCGTACTTTGTTTTATTGATTTCTAACCATGATTTCGCCTTGCAATATGAACAGTTAGACTGCTTCTAACCAGTTCTGGACTGTACCAATCATGTATGCAGTTAAAATGGTCAGATGTAACAATACTACGTTTAACGGTTTCACATGCTTATCAGATCCTGTATTGCTCATTTTCTAGTTTAAGTGTTTTATCTGGTATTTCACCGTCCATTACCACCAAGGAAATTGTTCCTGAACCAGTTGTGTACTTTTCCAATGCTGTATGCAGTTAAAATGGTTAGATGTAACGATTCTAGGTTTACCAGTTTAAGATGCTTATCAGAACCTGTATTGCTCGTACTTTGTTTTATTGATTTCTAACCATGATTTCGCCTTGCAATATGAACAGTTAGACTGCTTCTAACCAGTTCTGGACTGTACCAATCATGTATGCCGTTCAAATGGTCAGATGTAACAATACTACGTTTAACGGTTTCACATGCCTTATCAGATCCTGTATTGCTCATTTTCTAGTTTAAGTGTTTTATCTGGTATTTCACCGTCCATTACCACTAAGGAAATTGTTCCTGAACCAGTTGTGTACTGTTCCAATGCTGTATGCAGTTAAAATGGTTAGATATAACGATTCTAGGTTTACCAGTTTAAGATGCTTATCAGAACCTGTATTGCTCGTACTTTGTTTTATTGATTTCTAACCATGATTTCGCCTTGCAATATGAACAGTTAGACTGCTTCTAACCAGTTCTGGACTGTACCAATCATGTATGCGTTCAAATGGTCAGATGTAACAATACTACGTTTAACGGTTTCACATGCGTATCAGATCCTGTATTGCTCATTTTCTAGTTTAAGTGTTTTATCTGATAATTCACCGTCCATTACCACCAAGAAATTGTTCCTGAACCAGTTGTGTACTGTTCCAATGCTGTATGCAGTTAAAATGGTTAGATGTAACGATACTAGGTTTACCAGTTTAAGATGCTTATCAGAACCTGTATTGCTCGTACTTTGTTTTATTGATTTCTAACCATGATTTCGCCTTGCAATATGAACAGTTAGACTGCTTCTAACCAGTTCTGGACTGTACCAATCATGTATGCCGTTCAAATGGTCAGATGTAACAATACTACGTTTAACGGTTTCACATGCGTATCAGATCCTGTATTGCTCATTTTCTAGTTTAAGTGTTTTATCTGGTATTTCACCGTCCATTACCACCAAGGAAATTGTTCCTGAACCAGTTGTGTACTGTTCCAATGCTGTATGCAGTTAAAATGGTTAGATGTAACGATTCTAGGTTTACCAGTTTAAGATGCTTATCAGAACCTGTATTGCTCGTACTTTGTTTTATTGATTTCTAACCATGATTTCGCCTTGCAATATGAACAGTTAGACTGCTTCTAACCAGTTCTGGACTGTACCAATCATGTATGCAGTTAAATGGTCAGATGTAACAATACTACGTTTAACGGTTTCACATGCGTATCAGATCCTGTATTGCTCATTTTCTAGTTTAAGTGTTTTATCTGGTATTTCACCGTCCATTACCACCAAGGAAATTGTTCCTGAACCAGTTGTGTACTGTTCCAATGCTGTATGCAGTTAAAATGGTTAGATATAACGATACTAGGTTTACCAGTTTAAGATGCTTATCAGAACCTGTATTGCTCGTACTTTGTTTTATTGATTTCTAACCATGATTTCGCCTTGCAATATGAACAGTTAGACTGCTTCTAACCAGTTCTGGACTGTACCAATCATGTATGCGTTCAAATGGTCAGATGTAACAATACTACGTTTAACGGTTTCACATGCGTATCAGATCCTGTATTGCTCATTTTCTAGTTTAAGTGTTTTATCTGATAATTCACCGTCCATTACCACAAAGGAAATTGTTCCTGAACCAGTTGTATACTGTTCCAATGGCTGTATGCAGTTAAAATGGTTAGATGTAACGATACTAGGTTTACCAGTTTAAGATGCTTATCAGAACCTGTATTGCTCGTACTTTGTTTTATTGATTTCTAACCATGATTTCGCCTTGCAATATGAACAGTTAGACTGCTTCTAACCAGTTCTGGACTGTACCAATCATGTATGCCGTTCAAATGGTCAGATGTAACAATACTACGTTTAACGGTTTCACATCCTTATCAGATCCTGTATTGCTCATTTTCTAGTTTAAGTGTTTTATCTGGTATTTCACCGTCCATTACCACTAAGGAAATTGTTCCTGAACCAGTTGTGTACTGTTCCAATGCTGTATGCAGTTAAAATGGTTAGATATAACGATTCTAGGTTTACCAGTTTAAGATGCTTATCAGAACCTGTATTGCTCGTACTTTGTTTTATTGATTTCTAACCATGAGTTCGCCTTGCAATATGAACAGTTAGACTACTTCTAACCAGTTCTGGACTGTACCAATCATGTATGCCGTTCAAATTGTCAGATGTAACAATACTACGTTTAACGGTTTCACATCCTTATCAGATCCTGTATTGCTCATTTTCTAGTTTAAGTGTTTTATCTGATAATTCACCGTCCATTACCACCAAGGAAATTATTCCTGAACCAGTTGTGTACTGTTCCAATGCTGTATGCAGTTAAAATGGTTAGATATAACGATACTAGGTTTACCAGTTTAAGATGCTTATCAGATCTTGTATTGCTCGTACTTTGTTTTATTGATTTCTAACCATGATTTCGCCTTGCAATATGAACAGTTAGACTGCTTCTAACCAGTTCTGGACTGTACCAGTCATGTATGCACTTAAAATGGTCAGATGTAACAATACTACGTTTAACGGTTTCACATCTTTATCAGATCCTGTATTGCTCATTTTCTAGTTTAAGTGTTTTATCTGATAATTCACAGTCCATTACCACCAAGGAAATTATTCCTGAACCAGTTGTGTACTATTCCAATGCTCTATGCAGTTAAATTGGTTAGATGTAACGATTCTAGGTTTAACAGTTTAAGATGCTTATCCGAACCTGTATTGCTCGTACTTTGTTTTATTGATTTCTAACAATGATTTCGCCGGGCAATATGAACAGTTAGACTGCTTCTAACCAGTTCTGTACTGTACCAATCATGTTTTCGGTTCAAATAGTCAGATGTAACAATACTACGTTTAACGGTTTCACGTCCTTATCAGATCCTGTATTGCTCATTTTCTAGTTTAAGTGTTTTATCTGGTATTTCACCGTCCATTACCACTAAGGAAATTGTTCCTGAACCAGTTGTGTACTGTTCCAATGCTGTATGCAGTTAAAATGGTTAGATATAACGATTCTAGGTTTACCAGTTTAAGATGCTTATCAGAACCTCTATTGCTCGTACTTTGTTTTGTTGATTTCTAACCATGATTTCGCTTTGCAATATGAACAGTTACACTACTTCTAACCAGTTCTGGACTGTACCAATCATGTATGCAGTTCAAATTGTCAGATGTAACAATACTACGTTTAACTGTTTCACATGCGTATCAGATCCTGTGTTTCTCATTTTCTTGTTTAAGTGTTTTATCTGATAATTCACCGTCCATTACCACCAAGGAAATTGTTCCTGAACCAGTTGTGTACTATTCCAATGCTCTATGCAGTTAAATTGGTTAGATGTAACGATTCTAGGTTTAACAGTTTAAGATGCTTATCAGAACCTGTGTTAATAAATGCAGACACAGGGTTCTTGTAAGTAATAGTTTATTATAAGGGACGAGACGTCCGTCTGGATCAAGTGATCAATACAAAGAGCATGACGGTAATCGTAGCAACTTAGCTGGAGGCGCCAATTGGGCAGTGCCATCTGGCGGAAGCACTAACCATGCTTATGCTATATGACAGAGCGTAGCACCGTATATGTTCTATAACAACACACATGTATTGTATATTTCTAACACTCCCACTTACAATACAAGATGTGCAGTATGTATATTATTATTACGTCGTACACTGATTACAAGTGACGCGGTTTTACATGAATTAAATCTCGCAAATATTCAAATACTTTTACAGGTAATGCCTTCGTTAGAATATCTGCTTGTTGATTCGCTGAGTTTATATACTCAATTTTAAACAAACCATTGTTATATTGGAGTCTTACAAATTTGTACTTAGTATCTATATGCTTTGTTTTATAATGATATCGTAAATCTTTTATCAATTGAATCGCGCTTTGGTTGTCGCAATACAATATAGGAATCATGCAATTATTACACAAATCTTTGATTATTTCTACAACCCAGATAGTCTCCTGTGCTGCTAAGCACGCAGCAATGAACTCAGACTCCGTGGTAGAAAGGGCAATCGTACCTTGTTTCTTAGATCCCCAAGATACGAGACTATCTCCTAATTTTACAATAAAACCTGATACTGATTTTCGAGACATGTGATCACTTGCATAGTCTGCGTCACTATAGGCTGATATTTTTAAACAATTATTACTATTCTTATAAAGTATGCCATAATTTATAGTTCCTTTTATATACTTAATAATTCTTTTTACGGCATTCCAATGAATTTTTGATGGTTTTTCCGCATGACGGCTAAGCACTCCCACTGCAAATGCTATGTCTGGGCGAGTTATAGTCGAAAGAAACATGAGACTACCAATACGCTGCTTATACAAAATATTATTTACACCTTGATCTCCATTTATATCAAAAATAGTAGAGATACTATTTGGATCAACTGGTATTTTTACGCTATTGGCAGTGTCTAAATTAAATTTATTAACAATCTTTTCAGCATAAGATTTTTGATGTATGAACAATGAACCGTCTGCATAAGTATCAATTTCTATACCTAAAAATGTTTTTAGAGGGCTAAATGTTATTTCAAAATTGTTTTCAAGATATTTCAAAAAGGTATGAAGGATTTGTTTATCCTTTGAAGCAATTAATCCGTCATCCACATAGACTATTAAAAACAATTTTTCTTTGTTACCATTCCGAATAAAAAGGCAAGAATCTGCACTAGTTGGATATAAATCAAATTTTTCTAAACAATTTACAAATTTTTTGTTCCAGCACCTCGCAGATTGTTTTAATCCATATAGACTCTTTTTTAACAAACATACTTTATTCGAGCCGTCATTAAAACCTTCGGGCTGGTGCATATATACCTCCTCTTTAAGGTCACCATTCAAAAAGGCTGATTTAACGTCAAATTGCATACAATGCATACTTTCTGAAGCTATCACAGCTAAGAAAATTCGAATCGAATTGTATCTTGCTACGGGGCTATAAATTTCAGTATAATCTATATATTTTTCTTGAAGAAAACCTTTGATTACTAACCGTGCTCTAAATTTTACATTGTTTTTATCCGGATCTAATTTTATTTTATAAACCCATCGATTAGATAGAATTTTTGCATCAGAAGGTGGATTTACTAATATCCATGTCTTATTTTTATTTAATGCTAATATTTCTTCATTCATAGCTTTTTTCCAAGCTAGCGATTTTTCGTTATTTATAGCTTGCATATAATTGGATGGTTCATCAAAATCCGCGATAAACAAATTATCAATTTTTTCAAAATCAAAAATATAATTAGTTACAATGTTTCCACGATCTGGAGGTTGTAAATTTCTACGACTTCGTAAATCGTACCTTGGTTCAATGACTTCTTGTTCAATTACATTTTCATTTTCATTTTCTATAATATCGGGTACATTATTGTTTTGGTTTTCTTCATTTTCAGGTGGTATACTTTCACCTTCTAAATCGTTCGCTACAATATTTTCATTTTCTATAATATCGTTTGCATTATTGTTTACTTCTCTATTATTTATACCAATGTTATCTTGCAAATGAAGTTCCATTTGTTTAGGTCCACTTTTTTCAAAATTTGCTTCAAATATACAAAACTCGTGACTGTTGTTTTTTGTTGCTATGGAATTAGACATTGACTCATTTTTAAATAGCACATTTCTATATATATCTACTTTATTTTTATTGTATGTTAAAATTCTGTACCCTTTGGTACATTCGTCATAACCAACAAAAATGCCGATTTTAGATTTTGCATCCCATTTCTTTCTAAGATTTTTCTCAATATGTACGTACGCTTCTGTACCAAAAATTTTAAAATTGTTAAAATTACATCTTTTTCTGTGCCAATACTCATATGGAGTTTTGCCTGGAATGCTCGTTTTTCTACTTCTATTCATAACATAAGCTGCTGTGTTGACAGCTTCTGCCCATAAGTTTTTTGGTAAATTATTGGCTAGTAACATTGTGCGCGCTGCTTCTACGAGTGTGCGGTTTTCACGCTCGGCTTTGCCGTTTTGCTCCGGCGTGTAAACAACAGTTCTTTGATGCTTAATACCATTTTTAAAAAGTATTTCATTCATTTCTTTATTTACAAACTCTAAACCGTTATCAGTTCTCAGTATATTTATTTTCATGGTAGTTTCTTTTTCTAAGCGTTGCATATAATTAATAAAACAATCCTTGACTTCATTTTTGTGTTTCAAAAAATAAATACTAATATATTGCGAGTAATCCTCTTTAAATAATAAAAAATACCGGGAACCACCGATGGAATTAGTCTCCATGGGTCCACACAAATCAGCATGAATTATCTCACCTACTCTAGTAGTATTACTTTCACTGGAATAAAAAGGGCTTTTATGCATTTTACCTAGTACACATGCATCACAGAATTGTTGATTTGATTCTTTTACTTCGATATTATTACTTTTAAGAAAACACTTAACGTGACTAAAATTTTGATGCGCTAGACGCTCATGCCATATTTGTAACGTATTTTTCTCAATAGGCATATCTTTTTTAACCAAAAATGAACTTTCTACTTTACCGACCTTTATATTCATGGTAAACAAATTGCTATTTTCAAGTTTTTCTCCCATTGCCGCAATTTCATTGTCTTTATAAAAGAAACATTTAACTTTATCTGATGTGAAGGTCATTCCTTTTGCAAGAGCTGCTCCCATAGAAAAAAGGTTATATTCGAGTTTCGGTACGTAAAGAACATTAGACAAATATTTCTTTACCCAATTTTTACCATCATACGCAAATACATCAATACGACCTATACCTTCCGCTTGCACGAGATGTCCATCTCCAAGACGAATTGACTGATGATGAACACGGTCCAGCGACGTAAAATACTCCCGCTTGCTGGACATGTGTTGCGACGCTCCAGAATCCAAAAACCATGCTGTTGATCGTTGATTCCCATTGTTTGAAAACATTGATTCTCCTATAAGGGCGTTACGACCTTCTGTGAACTTGTTGTCGTTAGAACGCTGCGAGGTTTGAATCGCTGACTGATGAGAGCTTCCTGGAAGACTCCAACAACTACGGCGCTTGTGGCCAATATTTCCACAATTCCAACATCTTATTTGTTTTGATTTATTTCTGGAAACATTGTATTCACTTTTCTTTCTCGAGTCTCTATTCTCCGTATACTCATCAAGCTTATTTGGGTTTCTTCGTAAGCTTCTGTTATTAACCATGAATGCACTGTTTTCTGAATTTTCTTGCACAGACATTCTTGTTTCCTCCATAACCAGACGAGACGTTAAATTTTCTAAAGTTTTCTCAGCAGTAACAGCAGAATCCCATGCCGATCTAAAATGATTGTAGTTCGACGGGAGGGTCATGAGAATTTTTGTTATTAACATACCCTCAGATACAGTCTCATTTAGACCTTTTAACGTGTGATATAAATCTTCAATTTTTGAAATATGTGATGCTATGTCGTCACTGGGATTTTTTTGAAAACTAAACCACTTCTGTTGTAGAACGTGAACACTCGCGTCTGATTTACTTTCATAAATAGCATGGAGTTTATCCCACATTTCTTTTGCAGTTTGACAATTGAGTATGTGCGTCATTGGTTGCCTTTCAATCGACGTTACTATAAATTTCTGAGCAGTACCGTCCTTTTTGTTGAATTCTTTCAATGCATTTTCATAAGCCGCCTTCTCCGCGGCAGTGGCGTCTTCAGGTGGAACTGCCGGTTTTTTATCTTTTCCTTCCACTACACCAAGGGCTTCATGAGATAATAGAATCACACGAATTTGGAATTTCCAGACGCTCCAATTTTCGATATTTTTTAATTTCGAAATTTTAACATGATCACTTTCCATCTTGAACACTTTTGCACTTTTGCACTAAGGCTGGCTTTGTTCAAACTTTACACTTCATACACTGTTACAAAACGTGTATTCTACTTATTACAAAAACTGGGTGTCTGGGCCCATAACCTGTTAAATAAATGCAGACACAGGGTTCTTGTAAGTAATAGTTTATTATAAGGGACGAGACGTCCGTCTGGATCAAGTGATCAATACAAAGAGCATGACGGTAATCGTAGCAACTTAGCTGGAGGCGCCAATTGGGCAGTGCCATCTGGCGGAAGCACTAACCATGCTTATGCTATATGACAGAGCGTAGCACCGTATATGTTCTATAACAACACACATGTATTGTATATTTCTAACAACCTGTATTGCTCGTACTTTGTTTTTTGATTTCTAACCATGATTTCGCCGGGCAATATGAACAGTTAGACTGCTTCTAACCAGTTCTGTACTGTACCAATCATGTTTTCGGTTCAAATAGTCAGATGTAACAATACTACGTTTAACGGTTTCACGTCCTTATCAGATCCTGTATTGCTCATTTTCGAGTTTAAGTGTTTTATCTGGTATTTTACCGTCCATTACCACTAAGGAAATTGTTCCTGAACCAGTTGTGTACAGTTCCAATGCTGTATGCAGTTAAAATGGTTAGATATAACGATTCTAGGTTTACCAGTTTAAGATGCTTATCAGAACCTCTATTGCTCGTACTTTGTTTTATTGATTTCTAACAATGATTTCGCCGGGCAATATGAACAGTTAGACTGCTTCTAACCAGTTCTGTACTGTACCAATCATGTTTTCGGTTCAAATAGTCAGATGTAACAATACTACGTTTAACGGTTTCACGTCCTTATCAGATCCTGTATTGCTCATTTTCTAGTTTAAATGTTTTATCTGGTATTTCACCGTCCATTACCACTAAGGAAATTGTTCCTGAACCAGTTGTGTACTGTTCCAATGCTGTATGCAGTTAAAATGGTTAGATATAACGATTCTAGGTTTACCAGTTTAAGATGCTTATCAGAACCTCTATTGCTCGTACTTTGTTTTGTTGATTTCTAACCATGATTTCGCTTTGCAATATGAACAGTTACACTACTTCTAACCAGTTCTGGACTGTACCAATCATGTATGCAGTTCAAATTGTCAGATGTAACAATACTACGTTTAACTGTTTCACATGCGTATCAGATCCTGTGTTTCTCATTTTCTTGTTTAAGTGTTTTATCTGATAATTCACCGTCCATTACCACCAAGGAAATTGTTCCTGAACCAGTTGTGTACTATTCCAATGCTCTATGCAGTTAAATTGGTTAGATGTAACGATTCTAGGTTTAACAGTTTAAGATGCTTATCAGAACCTGTATTGCTCGTACTTTGTTTTTTGATTTCTAACCATGATTTCGCCGGGCAATATGAACAGTTAGACTGCTTCTAACCAGTTCTGTACTGTACCAATCATGTTTTCGGTTCAAATAGTCAGATGTAACAATACTACGTTTAACGGTTTCACGTCCTTATCAGATCCTGTATTGCTCATTTTCGAGTTTAAGTGTTTTATCTGATAATTCACCGTCCATTACCACAAAAGAAGTTGTTCCTGTACCAGTTGTATACTGTTCCAATGGTGTATGCAGTTAAAATGGTTAGATATAACGATTCTAGGTTTACCAGTTTAAGATGCTTATCAGAACCTGTATTGCTCGTACTTTGTTTTATTGATTTCTAACCATGATTTCGCCTTGCAATATGAACAGTTAGACTGCTTCTAACCAGTTCTGGACTGTACCAATCATGTATGCCGTTCAAATGGTCAGATGTAACAATACTACGTTTAACGGTTTCACATCCTTATCAGATCCTGTATTGCTCATTTTCTAGTTTAAGTGTTTTATCTGGTATTTCACCGTCCATTACCAGTAAAGAAATTGTTCCTGAACCAGTTGTGTACTTTTCCAATGCTGTATGCAGTTAAAATGGTTCGATATAACGAATCTAGGTTTACCAGTTTAAGATGCTTATCAGAACCTGTATTGCTCGTACTTTGTTTTATTGATTTCTAACCATGATTTCGCCTTGCAATATGAACCGTTTGACTGCTTCTATCCAGTTCTGGACTGTACCAATCATGTATGCCGTTCAAATGGTCAGATGTAACAATACTACGTTTAACGGTTTCACATGCGTATCAGATCCTGTATTGCTCATTTTCTTGTTTAAGTGTTTTATCTGATAAATCACTGTCCATTACCACAAAAGAAGTTGTTCCTGTACCAGTTGTATACTGTTCCAATGGTGTATGCAGTTAAAATGGTTAGATGTAACGATAGTAGGTTTAACAGTTTAAGATGCTTATCAGAACCTGTATTGCTCGTACTTTGTTTTATTGATTTCTAACCATGATTTCGCCTTGCAATATGAACAGTTAGACTGCTTCTAACCAGTTCTGGACTGTACCAATCATGTATGCCGTTCAAATGGTCAGATGTAACAATACTACGTTTAACGGTTTCACATCCTTATCAGATCCTGTATTGCTCATTTTCTAGTTTAAGTGTTTTATCTGGTATTTCACCGTCCATTACCACTAAAGAAATTGTTCCTGAACCAGTTGTGTACGTTTCCAATGCTGTATGCAGTTAAAATGGTTCGATATAACGATACTCGGTTTACCAGTTTAAGATGCTTATCAGATCCTGTATTGCTCGTTCTTTGTTTTATTGATTTCTAACCATGATTTCGCCTTGCAATATGAACAGTTAGACTGCTTGTAACCAGTTCTGGACTGTACCAATCATGCTTTCGGTTCATATGGTCAGATGTAAGAATACTACGTTTAACGGTTTCACATCCTTATCAGATCCTGTATTGCTCATTTTCTAGTTTAAGTGTTTTATCTGGTATTTCACCGTCCATTACCACTAAGGAAATTGTTCCTGAACCAGTTGTGTACTGTTCCAATGCTGTATGCAGTTAAAATGGTTAGATGTAACGATAGTAGGTTTAACAGTTTAAGATGCTTATCAGAACCTGTATTGCTCGTACTTTGTTTTATTGATTTCTAACCATGATTTCGCCTTGCAATATGAACAGTTAGACTGCTTCTAACCAGTTCTGGACTGTACCAATCATGTATGCCGTTCAAATGGTCAGATGTAACAATACTACGTTTAACGGTTTCACATCCTTATCAGATCCTGTATTGCTCATTTTCTAGTTTAAGTGTTTTATCTGGTATTTCACCGTCCATTACCACTAAAGAAATTGTTCCTGAACCAGTTGTGTACGTTTCCAATGCTGTATGCAGTTAAAATGGTTCGATATAACGATACTCGGTTTACCAGTTTAAGATGCTTATCAGATCCTGTATTGCTCGTTCTTTGTTTTATTGATTTCTAACCATGATTTCGCCTTGCAATATGAACAGTTATCCTACTTCTAACCAGTTCTGGACTGTACCAATCATGTATGCCCTTCAAATGGTCAGATGTAACAATACTACGTTTAACGGTTTCACATCCTTATCAGATCCTGTATTGCTTATTTTCTTGTTTAAGTGTTTTATCTGATAATTCACCGTCCATTACCACAAAGGAAATTGTTCCTGAACGAGTTGTGTACTATTCCAATGCTGTATGCAGTTAAAATGGTTAGATGTAACGATACTAGGTTTACCAGTTTAAGATGCTTATCAGAACCTGTATTGCTCGTAATTTGTTTTATTGATTTCTAACCATGATTTCGCCTTGCAATATGAACAGTTAGACTGCTTCTAACCAGTTCTGGACTGTACCAATCATGTATGCCGTTCAAATGGTCAGATGTAACAATACTACGTTTAACGGTTTCACATGCGTATCAGATCCTGTATTGCTCATTTTCTTGTTTAAGTGTTTTATCTGGTATTTCACCGTCCATTACCACAAAAGAAGTTGTTCCTGTACCAGTTGTATACTGTTCCAATGCTGTATGCAGTTAAAATGGTTAGATGTAACGATAGTAGGTTTAACAGTTTAAGATGCTTATCAGAACCTGTATTGCTCGTACTTTGTTTTATTGATTTCTAACCATGATTTCGCCTTGCAATATGAACAGTTAGACTGCTTCTAACCAGTTCTGGACTGTACCAATCATGTATGCCGTTCAAATGGTCAGATGTAACAATACTACGTTTAACGGTTTCACATCCTTATCAGATCCTGTATTGCTCATTTTCTAGTTTAAGTGTTTTATCTGGTATTTCACCGTCCATTACCACTAAAGAAATTGTTCCTGAACCAGTTGTGTACGTTTCCAATGCTGTATGCAGTTAAAATGGTTCGATATAACGATACTAGGTTTACCAGTTTAAGATGCTTATCAGATCCTGTATTGCTCGTTCTTTGTTTTATTGATTTCTAACCATGATTTCGCCTTGCAATATGAACAGTTAGACTGCTTCTAACCAGTTCTGGACTGTACCAATCATGCTTTCGGTTCATATGGTCAGATGTAAGAATACTACGTTTAACGGCTTCACATCCTTATCAGATCCTGTATTGCTCATTTTCTAGTTTAAGTGTTTTATCTGGTATTTCACCGTCCATTACCACTAAAGAAATTGTTCCTGAACCAGTTGTGTACGTTTCCAATGCTGTATGCAGTTAAAATGGTTCGATATAACGATACTCGGTTTACCAGTTTAAGATGCTTATCAGTTCCTGTATTGCTCGTTCTTTGTTTTATTGATTTCTAACCATGATTTCGCCTTGCAATATGAACAGTTATCCTACTTCTAACCAGTTCTGGACTGTACCAATCATGTATGCCCTTCAAATGGTCAGATGTAACAATACTACGTTTAACGGTTTCACATCCTTATCAGATCCTGTATTGCTTATTTTCTTGTTTAAGTGTTTTATCTGATAATTCACCGTCCATTACCACAAAGGAAATTGTTCCTGAACGAGTTGTGTACTATTCCAATGCTGTATGCAGTTAAAATGGTTAGAAGA
>JACCIA010000165.1:0-23912 GCA_018906985.1 Apocrypta bakeri | reverse complement strand
TTATCAGATAAAACACTTAAACTAGAAAATGAGCAATACAGCATCTGATACGCTTGTGAAACCGTTTAAACGTAGTATGTTACATATGATTATTTAAAGGATACATGACTGGTACAGTCTAGCACGGTTAGAAGCAGTCTAACTGTTCATATTGCAAGGCGAACTCATGGTTAGAAATCAATAAAACAAAGTACGAGTAATACCGGTTCTGATAAGCATCTTAAACTGTTAAACCTAGTATCGTCACATCTAACCATTTTAACTGCATACAGCATTGGAACAGTATACAACTGGTTCAGGAATAATTTCCTTACTAGTAATGGACGGTGAAATACCAGATAAAACACTTAAACTAGTAAATGAGCAATGCAGGATCTGATAATCATGTGAAACCGTTAAACGTAGTATTGTTACACCTGTCCATTTTAACTGCATACATGATTGGTACAGTCCAGAACTAGTTAGAAGCAGTCTAACTGTTCATATTGCAAGGCGAACTCATGGTTAGAAATCAATAAAACAAAGTACGAGTAATACAGGTTCTGATAAGCATCTTAAACTGTTAAACCTAGTATCGTCACATCTAACCATTTTAACTGCATACAGCATTGGAACAGTATACAACTGGTTCAGGAATAATTTCCTTACTAGTAATGGACGGTGAAATACCAGATAAAACACTTAAACTAGAAAATGAGCAATGCAGGATCTGATAATCATGTGAAACCGTTAAACGTAGTATTGTTACACCTGTCCATTTTAACTGCATACATGATTGGTACAGTCCAGAACTAGTTAGAAGCAGTCTAACTGTTCATGTTGCAAGGCGAAGTCATGGTTAGAAATCATTAAAACAAAGTACGAGCAATACAGGTTCTGATAATCATCTTGAACTATTAAACCTAGTATCGTTACATCAAACTATTTTAACTGCATACAGCATTGGAACAGTACACAACTGGTTCTGGAACAATTTCCTTGGTGGTAATGGACGGTGAATTATCAGATAAAACACTTAAACTAGCAAATGAGCAATACAGGATCTGATAATCATGTGAAACCGTTAAACGTAGTATTGTTACATCTGACCATTTTAACTGCATACATGATTGGTACAGTCCAGAACTGGTTAGAAGCAGTCTAACTGTTCATATTGCAAGGCAAACTCATGGTTAGAAATCAATAAAACAATGTACGAGTAATACAGGTTCTGATAAGCATCTTAAACTGGTAAACCTAGTATCGTTATATCTAACCATTTTAACTGCATACAGCATTGGAACAGTACACAACTGGTTCAGGAACAATTTCCTTAGTGGTAATGGACGGTGAAATACCAGATAAAACACTTAAACTAGAAAATGAGCAATACAGGATCTGATACGCATGTGAAACCGTTAAACGTAGTATTGTTACATCTGACCATTTGAAGTGCATACATGACTGGTACAGTCCAGCACCGGTTAGAAGCAGTCTAACTGTTCATATTGCAAGGCGAACTCATGGTTAGAAATCAATAAAACAAAGTACGAGCAATACAGGTTCTGATAAGCATCTTAAACTGTTAAACCTAGTATCGTCACACCTAACCATTTTAACTGCATACAGCATTGGAACAGTATACAACTGGTTCAGGAACAATTTCCTTAGTAGGTAATGGACGGTGAAATACCAGATAAAACACTTAAACTAGAAAATGAGCAATACAGATCTGATACGCATGTGAAACCGTTAAACGTAGTATTGTTACATCTGACCATTTAACGTGCATACATGACTGGTACAGTCCAGAACTGGTTAGAAGCAGTCTAACTGTTCATATTGCAAGGCGAACTCATGGTTAGAAATCAATAAAACAAAGTACGAGCAATACAGGTTCTGATAAGCATCTTAAACTGTTAAACCTAGTATCGTTACATCTAAACATTTTAACTCCATACAGCATTGGAACAGTTACATAACTGGTTCAGGAACAATTTCCTTGGTGGTAATGGACGGTGAATTATCAGATAAAACACTTAAACTAGAAAATGAGCAATACAGATCTGATAATGATGTGAAACCGTTAAACGTAGTATTGTTACATCTGACCATTTTAACTGCATACATGACTGGTACAGTCCAGAACTGGTTAGAAGCAGTCTAACTGTTCATATTGCAAGGCGAAACTCATTGTTAGAAATCAATAAAACAAAGTACGAGCAATACAGGTTCTGATAAGCATCTTAAACTGGTAAACCTAGAATCGTTATATCTAACCATTTTAACTGCATACAGCATTGGAACAGTACACAACTGGTTCAGGAACAATTTCCTTGGTGGTAATGGACGGTGAATTATCAGATAAAACACTTAAACTAGAAAATGAGCAATACAGCATCTGATACGCTTGTGAAACCGTTAAACGTAGTATTGTTACATCTGACCATATTAAGTGCATACATGACTGGTACAGTCTAGCACCGGTTAGAAGCAGTCTAACTGTTCATATTGCAAGGCGAACTCATGGTTAGAAATCAATAAAACAAAGTACGAGTAATACAGGTTCTGATAAGCATCTTAAACTGTTAAACCTAGTATCGTTACATCTAACCATTTTAACTGCATACAGCATTGGAACAGTTACAAACTGGTTCAGGAACAATTTACTTGGTGGTAATGGACGGTGAATTACCAGATAAAACACTTAAACTAGAAAATGAGCAATACAGAATCTGATAATCATGTGAAACCGTTAAACGTAGTATTGTTACATCTGACCATTTTAAGTGCATACATGACTGGTACAGTCCAGAACTGGTTAGAAGCAGTCTAACTGTTCATATTGCAAGGCGAAATCATTGTTAGAAATCAATAAAACAAAGTACGAGCAATACAGGTTCTGATAAGCATCTTAAACTGGTAAACCTAGTAATCGTTACATCTAACCATTTTAACTGCATACAGCATTGGAACAGTACACAACTGGTTCTGGAACAATTTCCTTGGTGGTAATGGACGGTGAATTATCAGATAAAACACTTAAACTAGCAAATGAGCAATACAGGATCTGATAATCATGTGAAACCGTTAATCGTAGTATTGTTACATCTGACCATTTTAACTGCATACATGATTGGTACAGTCCAGAACTGGTTAGAAGCAGTCTAACTGTTCATATTGCAAGGCAAAATCATGGTTAAAAATCAATAAAACAATATACGAGTAATACAGGTTCTGATAAGCATCTTAAACTGGTAAACCTAGAATCGTTATATCTAACCATTTTAACTGCATACAGCATTGGAACAGTATACAACTGATTCAGGAACAATTTCGTTGCTTGTAATGGACGGTGAAATACCAGATAAAACACTTAAACTAGAAAATGAGCAATACAGCATCTGATAATCATGTGAAACCGTTAAACGTAGTATTGTTACAACTGACCATTTTAACTGCATACAGCATTGGAACAGTACACAACTGGTTCAGGAACGATTTCCTTAGTGGTAATAGACGGTGAAATACCAGATAAAACACTTAAACTAGAAAATGAGCAATGCAGGATCTGATAATCATGTGAAACCGTTAAACGTAGTATTGTTACACCTGACCATTTTAACTGCATACATGATTAGTAAAGTCCAGAACTGGTTAGAAGCAGTCTAACTGTTCATGTCGCAAGGCGAAGTCATGGTTAGAAATCATTAAAACAAAGTACGAGCAATACAGGTTCTGATAATCATCTTAAACTGTTAAACCTAGTATCGTTACATCAAACTATTTTAACTGCATACAGCATTGGAACAGTTCACAACTGGTTCTGGAACAATTTCCTTGGAGGTAATGGACGGTGAATTATCAGATAAAACACTTAAACTAGCAAATGAGCAATACAGGATCTGATAATCATGTGAAACCATTAAACGTAGTATTGTTGCATCTGACCATTTTAACTGCATACATGACTGGTACCGTCCAGAACTGGTTTAGAACATTCAAATTGATCATATTGCAAGGCGAACTCATGGTTACAAATCAATAAAACGAAGTACGAGCAATATAGGCTCTGATAAGCATCTTAAACTGTTAAACCAAGTATCGTCACATCTAACCATTTTAACTGCATACAGCATTGGAACAGTACACAACTGGTCCAGGAACAATTTACTTGGTGGTAATGGACGGTGAAATACCAGATAAAACACTTAAACTAGAAAATGAGAAATAAAGGATCTGACAAGGATGTGTAACCGTTAAACGTAGTATTGTTACATCTGGACATTTGAACGGCATACATGATTGGTACAGTCCAGAACTAGTTAGAAGCAGTCTAACTGTTCATATTGCAAGGCGAAATCATGGTTAGAAATCAATAAAACAAAGTACGAGCAATACAGGTTCAGATAAGCATCTTAAACTGGTAAACCTAGAATCGTTACATCTAACCATTTTAAGTGCATACAGCATTGGAACAGTACACAACTGGTTAAGGAACAATTTCCTTGGTGGTAATGGGCGGCGAAATACCATATAAAACACTTAACCAAGAAAATGAGCAATACAGGATCTGATACGCATGTAAAACCGTTAAACGTAGTATTGTTACATCTGACCATTTTAAGTTTATACATGACTGGTACAGTCCAGAACCGGTTAGAAGCAGTCTAACTGTTCAAATTGCAAGGCGAACTCATGGTTAGAAATCAATAAAACAAAGTACGAGCAATACAGGTTCTGATAATCATCTTAAACTGTTAAACCTAGTATCGTTACATCTAACCATTTTAACTCCATACAGCATTGGAACAGTTTATAACTGGTTCAGGAACAATTTCCTTGGTGGTAATAGACGGTGAATTATCAGATAAAACACTTAAACTAGAAAATGAGCAATTCAGCATCTGATACGCATGTGAAACCGTTAAACGTAGTATTGTTACATCTGACCATTTTAAGTGCATACATGACTGGTACAGTCCAGCACCGGTTAGAAGCAGTCTAACTGTTCATATTGCAAGGCGAACTCATGGTTAGAAATCAATAAAACAAAGTACGAGCAATACAGGTTCTGATAAGCATTTTAAACTGTTAAACCTAGTATCGTCACATCTAACCATTTTAACTGCATACAGCATTGGAAAAGTATACAACTGGTTCAGGAACAATTTCCTTAGTAGTAATGGACGGGGAAATACAAGATAAAACACTTAAACTAGAAAATGAGCAATACAGCTTCTGATACGCATGTGAAAACGTTAAACGTAGTATTGTTCCATCTGACAATTTTAACGGATGCATGACTGGTGCAGTCCAGAACTGTTTCAGTACATTCAAATTGATCATATTGCAAGGCGAACTCATGGTTAGAAATCAATAAAACAAAGTCCGAGCAATACAGGTTCTGATAAGCATCTTAAACAGTTAAACCTAGTATCGTCACATCTAACCATTTTAACTGCATACAGCATTGGAACAGTACACAACTGGTCCAGGAACAATTTACTTGGTGGTAATGGACGGTGAATTACCAGATAAAACACTTAATCTAGAAAATGAGCAATACAGCATCTGATACGCATGTGAAACCGTTAAACGTAGTATTGTTACATCTGACCATTTTAAGTGCATACATGACTGGTACAGACCAGAACTGGTTAGAAGCAGTCTAACTGTTCATATTGCAAGGCGAAATCATTGTTAGAAATCAATAAAACAAAGTACGAGCAATACAGGTTCTGAAAAGCATCTTAAACAGGTAAACCTAGAATCATTATATCTAACCATTTTAACTGCATACAGCATTGGAACAGTACACAACTGGTTCAGGAACAATTTCCTTGGTGGTAATGGACGGTGAATTATCAGATAAAACACTTAAACTAGAAAATGAGCAATACAGCATCTGATACGCTTGTGAAACCGTTAAACGTAGTATTGTTACATCTGACCATATTAAGTGCATACATGACTGGTACAGTCTAGCACCGGTTAGAAGCAGTCTAACTGTTCATATTGCAAGGCGAACTCATGGTTAGAAATCAATAAAACAAAGTACGAGTAATACAGGTTCTGATAAGCATCTTAAACTGTTAAACCTAGTATCGTCACATCTAACCATTTTAACTGCATACAGCATTGGAACAGTATACAACTGGTTCAGGAATAATTTCCTTAGTAGTAATGGACGGTGAAATACCAGATAAAACACTTAAACTAGAAAATGAGCAATGCAGGATCTGATAATCATGTGAAACCGTTAAACGTAGTATTGTTACACCTGACCATTTTAACTGCATACATGATTAGTACAGTCCAGAACTGGTTAGAAGCAGTCTAACTGTTCATATTGCAAGGCGAACTCATGGTTAGAAATCATTAAAACAAAGTAAGAGCAATACAGGTTCTGATAAGCATCTTAAACTGTTAAACCTAGTATCGTTACATCTAAACATTTTAACTCCATACAGCATTGGAACAGTTCATAACTGGTTCAGGAACAATTTCCTTGGTGGTAATAGACGGTGAATTATCAGATAAAACACTTAAACTAGAAAATGAGCAATACAGCATCTGCTACGCATGTGAAACCGTTAAACGTAGTATTGTTACATCTGACCATTTTAAGTGCATACATGACTGGTACAGTCCAGCACCGGTTAGAAGCAGTCTAACTGTTCATATTGCAAGGCGAACTCATGGTTAGAAATCAATAAAACAAAGTACGAGCAATACAGGTTCTGATAAGCATCTTAAACTGGTAAACATAGAATCGTTACATCAAACCATTTTAACTGCATACAGCATTGGAACAGTACACAACTGGTTCAGGAACAATTTTCTTAGTGGTAACGGACGGTGAAATACCAGATAAAACACTTAAACTAGAAAATGAGCAATACAGCATCTGATACGCATGTGAAAACGTTAAACGTAGTATTGTTCCATCTGACAATTTTAACGGATGCATGACTGGTACAGTCCAGAACTGGTTCAGTACATTCAAATTGATCATATTGCAAGGCGAACTCATGGTTAGAAATCAATAAAACAAAGTCCGAGCAATACAGGTTCTGATAAGCATCTTAAACTGGTAAACCTAGAATCGTTACATCTAACCATTTTAACTGCATACAGCATTGGAACAGTACACAACTGGTCCAGGAACAATTTACTTGGTGGTAATTGACGGTGAATTACCAGATAAAACACTTAAACTAGAAAATGAGCAATACAGAATCTGACAATGATGTGAAAGCGTTAAACGTAGTATTGTTACATCTGACCATTTTAAGTGCATACATGACTGGTACAGTCCAGAACTGGTTAGAAGCAGTCTAACTGTTCATATTGCATGGCGAAATCATTGTTAGAAATCAATAAAACAAAGTATGAGCAATACAGGTTCTGATAAGCATCTTAAACTGGTGTTACCGACGGAAGCTCCACTCGATCGAGAGCGGGGACGAATCGTCGAATAAGCACTTCACGCTTGTGTTAAGTGCAATGTAAGCACCGTGACAAGGTGGATAAGTATTCTTTAGCTTTGCGCTCCAGGTAGGCGAATACGCTTGTATCTGGAGTTGCCCGTGCGGCGAGGAAAAGGGAGTCGTCTTTCCTACGCGGACACGTAGGGGGTCAGGCCTTGTTCACGGGAAGTACGTTGTCCAGATGGGTTGCTAGTGAGGCGTATGGAGCCTTGTCCCGCGCTCCGGTCGAGAGAGCGAACGTGCGGAGCTGTTTATTTTAATTTTATTCGGTACGTTTACGATTGGTCGACGATGAGTTACAAGCGCCGTAAATTAAGATAATCTTTGAAATAGTATGTATAAGCACTGTTCTTGGCGTAGGTTTTCTCCTTAAGAGGTTTTTCCTACGTCGCGGGAAACCCGAGCGAATGCGAGAACAGTGCAGGCTTTGAACCTTGTTTGTGAAGACTGTAGCGACTGCGAGACTCTTAGGGAATTAGA
Source organism: Apocrypta bakeri (assembly GCA_018906985.1). Classification (NCBI taxonomy): domain Eukaryota; kingdom Metazoa; phylum Arthropoda; class Insecta; order Hymenoptera; family Pteromalidae; genus Apocrypta; species Apocrypta bakeri. The sequence goes on along the minus strand of JACCIA010000165.1, from coordinate 15,960 downwards.
AAAAAAAAAAAAGGGCTCTTGTAAAGTTTTTAGGTGCTGTGCCGAGGCGTTGAAAGGGTCGGCGCTACGACAAGCGCGTGCGCAACACATGTTGCGACTTAACGCTGAGAGCTGCGCTGAACGCGACGAGGAGTTCGGTAGCACGTTTTCTAAGGTTTCAGGAGTGTTGACCAAATGAGAAAGTTAGTGGAAAATATGGGAAAAGTGAAAATAAGGGCTCGAAGGGGGGAGTTTTCCTTCGTGTACTCTGAGAGGGAGCGTGAGCGAAGAGTCTCGCAGGGCAGTCTAGATTTGGACACGAGACCGGACAGTTCGTGCTTCAACCTTTATACTTCGCTGAATAAAATCATTTTTACCCTCAAAACGCACTTGGGTAATCAAAATCACCTTAACCTCTCCGAGCGCGACACTGCTTTAGCAGCTTCATTTTGGTGCCGAAACCCGGGACTTTAATCGACCGGATATTTCGCGTCGGAGTGTCGTTATTAGGTGAATTTGTGTCTCGTGTTAGTGGTATTCTCGCATCTCAACGCAATGAACGGAAAAGGAAAATCCGTCGCATCTGTCGAAAATCGTCGGCAAACACGTTCGCAAGCTAGAGAGAGCGGAGCAGCGAACTCCGCTTCACTGGTGGTAGTTGAGGGACCAACTTCGACGAAGGAGAAAACGAGTGCACGCGCGCAACCGAAAGTATCTCGACTGCGGGGGGAGTCTTCAATAGTGCCGAGTTCGCCAAAGGGCCGTACTAGCGAATCTCCCCTGATTACGAAGAAGAAAAAGATTCAGCATGAACGGCAGAAAATTCAACGCTCTGTGCTTCTCTCTCACGAATCACCAGCGGAAGCAAATAAAAACAACGCTTGGCAACAGGGCGCAACACAACGACGTTTAGCCTTTTCCCCAGCGATCCGAAGTCCAGCAAAGTCTACGAGCAGGCGTAGACTTTCGAATAAGCAGAAGAAGGGACGGCGAGGACGTGCACACCTCCAGCAGGCAGCAACAACTACATCAACGCCGGAGGTACCTATGGTGAGAGCAGCGAAGTTCCGCTCGTCGGCGAGGAGGTCAAGGGCATTCGCGACGCCGCCAGCGGCAACTTCATCCTGGACATCGGAGCCTACATCGACATCATCTGGGCGAGGTTTGCATAGAATAAGTTCGCGCGCGAAGCGTCCCGCTATCGGGAGGCGGAACTCATCGACGACCAAACGCGTTCGAAGCGAGATAGGACATAGGTACACGCGTTTTTCTGACTCCTGGTCAAGGTCGAGCAGGGAGGAAGAATCAGATGTAGATAGCTCGTCACTATCGAGTCGAGTGGAGTCTACAAATGAGTACTCAGATTTATTTGGAAATAGTCACGATAATGGTGACCTGATGAGGTCGCGCCAGATTCACGTACGCGGTGAAAAGTGCAAGAACGCTTGCCAGGAATGTCGATTCGACGAGTTTCAGGATCGCATGGCGAGAGCGTTCGAGAGTTCACTTACGTCAGTTAGACCGACGGTGTTGACTAGCGGAGACTCTACGCTAGTTAACAGGATGACTTCCGTTAAAAGGCTGCAACCGTTTTCGGGAGAGCCTTTAGATTGGAGTAGGTTCAAGCAGTCATTCGAATTATCAACTAGTTTAGGCAATTTCACAGACCGCGAAAACATGCTGAGGCTATCTGAGGCATTGACTGGAATCGCTCGCGAGGCGGTTCAGCCGTTATTCATAGCAGGCCATAATCCGCAGGAAATTATGAACACATTAGAGATGCGTTTTGGAAACTGCAAAGTAATATTAACAAAAATATTAGACGATATAAGGTTTTTGCCGAGTATCGAAAGGGGCAGGATAGGCTTGATAGAATTCGCGACCAAACTGAGAAACGGGGTAATAGCAATAAAATCGCAAAGAAATTGCAGAGGTTATTTAGATAGTCCGGAACTACTAGATAATTTGATTAAAAAATTGCCAAGCTCCATGGCTTATAATTTCACAAATTACGTCGCCGCGCAAATGCAAATAAATAACGATGTGCCGGGTTTAGAAAAGCTCGCTGAATACGTTTATGGTGAAGCGCAGAAACATATCGCGGCAAACGTGATCACATTTGAGAGAAGTGATACGGGTTACAAGACCGCTAAAGGTATCGGATCGCGAGATAGCGCTAGACCGGTCTATGCAATGATAACGAAAGTCCGACGGAAGAGGACAATGAACGAGCGCGAGAAAATTACTTCAGTGGTAGATGTTTTAACTGCGGAAGAAAGAGCCATACCATCGAAAAATGTTCTGAATTTTTAAAATTAGCGGAAAACATGCGTTGGAGAATCGCGAGGAATAATGGTATTTGTTATAACTGCCTAAACAAGGGGCATTCGCGAAATTTGTGCAATAAGCCGAAATGTTCAAAGTGTGGTCGAGCGCATCACGAGCTTCTTCACCCCCGAGAAGATAGAAAGCTGGATGCAAATGCGCGACCAAAAACTCGTTCGGTGAATACGATCGAAAATGCAAACAGCGAAGAGAGCGTCGTCGACAGAAATAACCAATTATGACTAAAGACTCATGCGCTATTGAGATTAGTACCCGTAACTCTTTCAGGGCCGCTAACACATAAATTAATTTACGCGTTATTGGATGACGGGGCCACGGTGTCCGTTATAGATTCGAAAATAATCGATACGATTGGCGCAAGAAAATCGCGAGCAAAAATATACATCAAGGGAGTAGGAGGGGACGATTCAGGGATTTTATGTACGGAAAAAACTGATTTAAAAATTAAAGGCGACCGAGAGGAATTTAGTCTACAAAATCTACTAGTAGTTCGAGATCTTAAGTTGAGGGAGCAATGTATTAGCAGAGAATTAACAGACTTTTGCTGGAAAGAAACCGGAATTAATGTAGTACCTTTTTGCGAAGCTCCTCAGATGATAATAGGTCAGGACAATTGCAATTTAATACTCACTAGGGAATACAGGGAAATAGAAAAATGTCAATTAGTGGTTTCACGATGCTTACTAGGATGGTCTATACACGGGTTTACTTACAAGAAGAATATACAGTATATAAACAATATACAAGACGAACTTGCGACCGAAAACACACTAATTTTAAACGAATTACAAGTGCTAATAAAATCATATTTTGAATTAGATTCGATAGGAATAAGCACTCGAGTGAGAGCAAGTCATGAAGATAAACGGGCTCTTGGAATTTTGGACGAAACAAGCAGACATAATGGGAAAGAATGGGAAGTAGGATTGCTTTTTAAAGAAAATGTCGAATCAATGGACGATGGGAAATTCATGTCTATGCATAGATTGAAGTTACAAGAGAAGCGAATTGATAAAGATGCCGAGTTAGCTAGCTTATACTATGACGAAATGAAAAGGTTGTTTGATAAGGGTTTTGCAAAGAGGGCGACGGGGCCATCGCATAATAAGATCGTACGATACTCCCCGCATTTCGGAGTTCGCAACGCGAACAAACCCGGAAAGATACGATTAGTATTTGATCTCGCCGCTAAATCAAAGACGAAAAGTTTTAACGATTATTTGTTATCTGGACCGGACTTGTTAAAATCATTGCCCGGAATATTGATGCGATTTAGACAATACGCGTATGCCATTAAAGCCGATATACGGGACATGTTCTTAAAAATTAAAATTCGTAAAGAAGATCAGGATGCACAACGATTCTTGTGGCGAGGAGCTGACCGCTTTGGACAGCCTGAAGAGTTCGTTTTCACGTCCGTCTTGTTCGGCGCGAAGTCCTCTCCCTGTACGGCTATTTATATTAAAAACAAAAACGCGTCGCAGTTTTTGTCCATCTACCCCGAAACCGCAAACAGTATAATAAACAACTGTTATATGGATGATTATTTGCACAGCTGCGAATCAAGAAATGAAGCATCTAAGAGAGTTAAAGAAGCAATCGAGATAAATAGATTAGCTAACTGGGAGATGCACGGATGGGCCAGCAATGATGAGGCGGTCCTAAGCGAAATGACCTCGGAGAGTTCTTCCAAGATTCTTATAAAAAATGTTGATAATCAAATAAATGACGAAAAGGTACTAGGTTTGAAGTGGTTCAATGCGACAGATGAGCTGGGTTTCCGATATAATCAAAATAAGATTACGGGGGAGTTTTTGAAAGCGATAAAAAGACCAACGAAACGAGAATTTTTAGGAATAATCATGTCGGTTTTCGATCCTCTTGGATTTTTAATTCCATTCACTATACAATCTCGAATCCTTATGCAGAAAATTTGGGCTAGCGGGATAGGTTGGGACGAAACGCTTCACGATGACGAGTTCAGGAATTGGCAACATTGGTTAAAAGGCTTAGAGACGGTGAAAAATTGCAGAATAGAACGGTGTTACCAGCTGAAACACGAACAAGCGAAGTCCGCTGAGTTACATATTTTCTGCGATGCCAGTACAAAAGCTTACGCCGCAGTCGCTTATTGGCGTTTCACGTCTAATAATAATATATTTCGCGTATCAATAATTGCAGCAAAGGGCAGAGTAGCTCCGTTAAAGGCAATCTCCGTCCCGCGCTTAGAACTGCAAGCAGCACTACTCGGCGTGAGGTTAGCAAAAACCGTTGCAAATGAACACGATTTTGAAATCACTAGAAGAATTTTTTGGTCAGATTCAAAAACAGTGCTATGTTGGATAAAAAAGGACCCTCGTGATTTCAAAATTTTTGTGGCCAATCGGTTAGGCGAGATACGAGAAAGTTCACAGATAAATGAATGGAGATACATCTCTACAAAAGAAAATCCTGCAGATGACGGTACTAGGTCGATGACAAATGCGTTACAAGAAGGTAGTCGATGGTTTTCGGGTCCATCGTTTTTGAGCGAGCGCGAGTCACGATGGCCTCAGGAAAGAGTGTTATTCGTAAGTAGTGAAGAATCAAATGGGAATTTAAAATCAGAGACCCGGAACGTACATTTGATACAAGAAACTTCCCTTTTGATTGACTTTTCACGATTTTCTAATTATAGTCGTCTCATTAAAGTTGTAATTATTGTTTTACGCGCTAGAGACATTTTTAAAAGGAAAAATTATTGCTTGATGAAGTTAAGATCGGAAGCTTCGAATATTTGCTACAGAATAAGCCAATCTGTATCGTTCCATAAAGAGAAAATCGCAATTCAGAAGTTACAGGCAATACCCAGGGATAGCAAAATCCTGCCATTAAACGCATTCCTAGACAGTGATAACGTTTTACGGGCTGAGGGCCGTCTAGGAAAATTTGATTCTGATGAATTCTCGACGCAACCCATAATCTTGAACGCTAAAGAGAATTTCACTCAACTTTTAATAAAAAATTATCACGCGAAATTTTATCACGGAAGCCATGAAACGGTCATTAACGAACTTAGACAACAGTTTTGGATAGTCGGTTTGCGTCAAGGATTGAAAAGTGTAATATCGAGATGTAGTATATGCAAAATGCGGCGAGCGCGACCAGCAAATCCCCAGATGGCCGCTTTACCAACAGCTAGATTAGCGTATAGGCTTCTTCCCTTTAGTCATTGTGGACTAGATTATTTTGGACCAATGCAGGTCAAAATAGGCCGTAGGCGGGAGAAAAGGTGGGGGGCTTTATTTACGTGTATGACGACACGAGCGATCCACATTGAGTTAGCACACAGCTTAAATACAGATTCTGCAATTATGGCTCTCCGACGGTTTACAGCGCGAAGAGGGACTCCTCTGTGTATATACTCGGACAACGGTACTAATTTTAAGGGGATGAAAAAAGAATTACAACATACCTTAAAGGAGATCAATCGAACAGAAGTCGAAAGTTTCGCGTTAAAAAACAACATTGAGTGGAAATTTAACCCACCAACTGCTTCACATATGGGGGGAGTCTGGGAGCGGCAAATACGGTCAGTAAAAACTGCATTGGCAACGGTTTTAAATGAGCAAGCGCCGAAAGAGGAAGTTTTAGTAACCTTGTTAGCAGAAATTGAACATAGTGTGAACTCTCGCCCGCTTACTCATGTGTCTGTGGACCCTCGCGACGAGGAGGCTTTAACACCGAATCATTTTCTTTTAGGAACCTCGTCAGGTCAAATTAGGATAAGCAAATGTGAAGTACAATCGGTATGTACGCGAAGTCAATGGAAGGTCGCGCAGCAGTTTGCGGATGCTTTTTGGCGGAGGTGGTTGCGAGAGTACCTGCCGTCCTTGATTCCTAGGAAGAAATGGTGCGAGAAGGAGGTGCCGATGAAGATCGGTGACATTGTGTTGCTGCTGGATGATAATGTGGAGAGGAACCAGTGGCGTAAAGGAGTAGTGGTGGAGGTATTCCCTGGAACAGACGGGCAGGTACGAGTCGCGGAGGTAAAAACTGCGAAGGGACTTTTGAGACGGCCCACGCGCAAGTTGGTGAAATTCGCTGAGGTACAAACGCAATAATGTTTGTACGGGGGGAGGATGTTACCGACGGAAGCTCCACTCGATCGAGAGCGGGGACGAATCGTCGAATAAGCACTTCACGCTTGTGTTAAGTGCAATGTAAGCACCGTGACAAGGTGGATAAGTATTCTTTAGCTTTGCGCTCCAGGTAGGCGAATACGCTTGTATCTGGAGTTGCCCGTGCGGCGAGGAAAAGGGAGTCGTCTTTCCTACGCGGACACGTAGGGGGTCAGGCCTTGTTCACGGGAAGTACGTTGTCCAGATGGGTTGCTAGTGAGGCGTATGGAGCCTTGTCCCGCGCTCCGGTCGAGAGAGCGAACGTGCGGAGCTGTTTATTTTAATTTTATTCGGTACGTTTACGATTGGTCGACGATGAGTTACAAGCGCCGTAAATTAAGATAATCTTTGAAATAGTATGTATAAGCACTGTTCTTGGCGTAGGTTTTCTCCTTAAGAGGTTTTTCCTACGTCGCGGGAAACCCGAGCGAATGCGAGAACAGTGCAGGCTTTGAACCTTGTTTGTGAAGACTGTAGCGACTGCGAGACTCTTAGGGAATTAGAAAAAAAAAAAAAAGGGCTCTTGTAAAGTTTTTAGGTGCTGTGCCGAGGCGTTGAAAGGGTCGGCGCTACGACAAGCGCGTGCGCAACACATGTTGCGACTTAACGCTGAGAGCTGCGCTGAACGCGACGAGGAGTTCGGTAGCACGTTTTCTAAGGTTTCAGGAGTGTTGACCAAATGAGAAAGTTAGTGGAAAATATGGGAAAAGTGAAAATAAGGGCTCGAAGGGGGGAGTTTTCCTTCGTGTACTCTGAGAGGGAGCGTGAGCGAAGAGTCTCGCAGGGCAGTCTAGATTTGGACACGAGACCGGACAGTTCGTGCTTCAACCTTTATACTTCGCTGAATAAAATCATTTTTACCCTCAAAACGCACTTGGGTAATCAAAATCACCTTAACCTCTCCGAGCGCGACACTGCTTTAGCAGCTTCAACTGGTAAACCTAGAATCGTTACATCTAACCATTTTAACTGCATACAGCATTGGAACAGTATACAACTGATTCAGGAACAATTTTGTTGCTTGTAATGGACGGTGAAATACCAGATAAAACACTTAAACTAGAAAATGAGCAATGCAGGATCTGATACGCATTTGAAACCGTTAAACGTAGTATTGTTACATCTTACAATTTTAAAGGATACATGACTGGTACAGTCCAGAACTTGTTTAGAACATTCAAATTGATCATATTGCACGGCGAACTCATAGTTAGAAATCAAAAAAACAAAGTACGAGCAATACAGGTTCTGATAAGCATCTTAAACGGTTAAACCTAGAATCGTTACATCTAAGCATTTTAACTGCATACCGCATTGGAACAGTACACAACTGGTTCTGGAACATTTTCCTTGGTGGTAATGGACGGTGAATTATCAGATAAAACACTTAAACTAGAAAATGAGCAATACAGCATCTGATACGCTTGTGAAACCGTTAAACGTAGTATTGTTACATATGATAATTTTAAAGGATACATGACTGGTACAGTCTAGCACCGGTTAGAAGCAGTCTAACTGTTCATATTGCAAGGCGAACTCATGGTTAGAAATCAATAAAACAAAGTACGAGTAATACAGGTTCTGATAAGCATCTTAAACTGTTAAACCTAGTATCGTCACATCTAACCATTTTAACTGCATACAGCATTGGAACAGTATACAACTGGTTCAGGAATAATTTCCTTACTAGTAATGGATGGTGAAATACCAGATAAAACACTTAAACTAGAAAATGAGCAATGCAGGATCTGATAATCATGTGAAACCGTTAAACGTAGTATTGTTACACCTGTCCATTTTAACTGCATACATGATTGGTACAGTCCAGAACTAGTTAGAAGCAGTCTAACTGTTCATATTGCAAGGCGAACTCATGGTTAGAAATCAATAAAACAAAGTACGAGTAATACAGGTTCTGATAAGCATCTTAAACTGTTAAACCTAGTATCGTCACATCTAACCATTTTAACTGCATACAGCATTTGAACAGTATACAACTGGTTCAGGAATAATTTCCTTACTAGTAATGGACGGTGAAATACCAGATAAAACACTTAAACTAGAAAATGAGCAATGCAGGATCTGATAATCATGTGAAACCGTTAAACGTAGTATTGTTACACCTGTCCATTTTAACTGCATACATGATTGGTACAGTCCAGAACTAGTTAGAAGCAGTCTAACTGTTCATGTTGCAAGGCGAAGTCATGGTTAGAAATCATTAAAACAAAGTACGAGCAATACAGGTTCTGATAATCATCTTGAACTATTAAACCTAGTATCGTTACATCAAACTATTTTAACTGCATACAGCATTGGAACAGTACACAACTGGTTCTGGAACAATTTCCTTGGTGGTAATGGACATTTGAACGGCATACATGACTGGTACAGTCCAGAACCGGTTAGAAGCAGTCTAACTGTTCATATTGCAAGAGGAACTCATGGTTAGAAATCATTAAAACAAAGTACGAGCAATACAGGTTCTGATAATCATCTTAAACTGTTAAACCAAGGAAATTGTTCCACAACTGGTTCTGGAACAATTTCCTTGGTGGTAATGGACATTTGAACGGCATACATGACTGGTACAGTCCAGAACCGGTTAGAAGCAGTCTAACTGTTCATATTGCAAGAGGAACTCATGGTTAGAAATCATTAAAACAAAGTACGAGCAATACAGGTTCTGATAATCATCTTAAACTGTTAAACCTAGTATCGTTACATCAAACTATTTTAACTGCATACAGCATTGGAACAGTACACAACTGGTTCAGGAACAATATTCTTAGTGGTAACGGACGGTGAAATAGCAGATAAAACACTTAAACTAGAAAATGAGCAATACAGCTTCTGATACGCATGTGAAACCATTAAACGTAGTAATGTTACATCTGACCATTTTAACTTCATACATGACAGGTACAGTCCAGAATTGGTTTAGAACATTCAAATTGATCATATTGCAAGGCGAACTCATGGTTAGAAATCAATAAAACGAAGTACGATCAATACAGGTTCTGATAAGCATCTTAAACTGGTAAACATAGAATCGTTACATCAAACCATTTTAACTGCATACAGCAATGGAACAGTACACAACTGGTTCAGGAACAATTTTCTTAGTGGTAACGGACGGTGAAATACCAGATAAAACACTTAAACTAGAAAATGAGCAATACAGCATCTGATACGCATGTGAAAACGTTAAACGTAGTATTGTTCCATCTGACAATTTTAACGGATGCATGACTGGTACAGTCCAGAACTGGTTCAGTACATTCAAATTGATCATATTGCAAGGCGAACTCATGGTTAGAAATCAATAAAACAAAGTCCGAGCAATACAGGTTCTGATAAGCATCTTAAACAGTTAAACCTAGTATCGTCACATCTAACCATTTTAACTGCATACAGCATTGGAACAGTACACAACTGGTCCAGGAACAATTTACTTGGTGGTAATTGACGGTGAATTACCAGATAAAACACTTAAACTAGAAAATGAGCAATACAGAATCTGACAATGATGTGAAAGCGTTAAACGTAGTATTGTTACATCTGACCATTTTAAGTGCATACATGACTGGTACAGTCCAGAACTGGTTAGAAGCAGTCTAACTGTTCATATTGCAAGGCGAAATCATTGTTAGAAATCAATAAAACAAAGTACGAGCAATACAGGTTCTGATAAGCATCTTAAACTGGTAAACCTAGAATCGTTACATCTAACCATTTTAACTGCATACAGCATTGGAACAGTATACAACTGATTCAGGAACAATTTTGTTGCTTGTAATGGACGGTGAAATACCAGATAAAACACTTAAACTAGAAAATGAGCAATGCAGGATCTGATACGCATTTGAAACCGTTAAACGTAGTATTGTTACATATGATAATTTTAAAGGATACATGACTGGTTCAGACCAGCACTGGTTTAGAGCATTCAAATTGTTCATATTGCACGGCGAACTCATAGTTAGAAATCAAAAAAACAAAGTACGAGCAATACAGGTTCTGATAAGCATCTTAAACGGTTAAACCTAGAATCGTTACATCTAAGCATTTTAACTGCATACCGCATTGGAACAGTACACAACTGGTTCTGGAACATTTTCCTTGGTGGTAATAGACGGTGAATTATCAGATAAAACACTTAAACTAGAAAATGAGCAATACAGCATCTGATACGCTTGTGAAACCGTTAAACGTAGTATTGTTACATATGATAATTTTAAAGGATACATGACTGGTACAGTCTAGCACCGGTTAGAAGCAGTCTAACTGTTCATATTGCAAGGCGAACTCATGGTTAGAAATCAATAAAACAAAGTACGAGTAATACAGGTTCTGATAAGCATCTTAAACTGTTAAACCTAGTATCGTCACATCTAACCATTTTAACTGCATACAGCATTGGAACAGTATACAACTGGTTCAGGAATAATTTCCTTACTAGTAATGGACGGTGAAATACCAGATAAAACACTTAAACTAGAAAATGAGCAATGCAGGATCTGATAATCATGTGAAACCGTTAAACGTAGTATTGTTACACCTGTCCATTTTAACTGCATACATGATTGGTACAGTCCAGAACTAGTTAGAAGCAGTCTAACTGTTCATATTGCAAGGCGAACTCATGGTTAGAAATCAATAAAACAAAGTACGAGTAATACAGGTTCTGATAAGCATCTTAAACTGTTAAACCTAGTATCGTTACATCAAACTATTTTAACTGCATACATTATTGGAACAGTACACAACTGGTTCTGGAACAATTTCCTTGGTGGTAATGGACGGTGAATTATCAGATAAAACACTTAAACTAGCAAATGAGCAATACAGGATCTGATAATCATGTGAAACCGTTAAACGTAGTATTGTTACATCTGACCATTTTAACTGCATACATGATTGGTACAGTCCAGAACTGGTTAGAAGCAGTCTAACTGTTCATATTGCAAGGCAAACTCATGGTTAGAAATCAATAAAACAATGTACGAGTAATACAGGTTCTGATAAGCATCTTAAACTGGTAAACCTAGTATCGTTATATCTAACCATTTTAACTGCATACAGCATTGGAACAGTATACAACTGATTCAGGAACAATTTCGTTGCTTGTAATGGACGGTGAAATACCAGATAAAACAATTAAACTAGAAAATGAGCAATACAGCATCTGATAAGCATGTGAAACCGTTAAACGTAGTATTGTTACATCTGACCATTATAACTGCATACAGCATTGGAACAGTACACAACTGGTTCAGGAACGATTTCCTTAGTCGTAATAGACGGTGAAATACCAGATAAAACACTTAAACTAGAAAATGAGCAATACAGGATCTGATAAGGATGTGAAACCGTTAAACGTAGTATTGTTACATCTGACCATTTGAACGGCATACATTATTGGTACAGTCCAGAACTGGTTAGAAGCAGTCTAACTGTTCATATTGCAAGGCGAAATCATGGTTAGAAATGAATAAAACAAAGTACGAGCAAAACAGGTTCTGATAAGCATCTTAAACTGGTAAACCTAGAATCGTCACATCTAACCATTTTAACTGCATACAGCATTGGAACAGTACACAACTGGTTCAGGAACAATTTCCTTAGTGGTAATGGACGGTGAAATACCAGATAAAACACTTAAACTAGAAAATGAGCAATACAGGATCTGATACGCATGTGAAACCGTTAAACGTAGTATTGTTACATCTGACCATTTGAACGGCATACATGATTGGTACAGTCCAGAACTGGTTAGAAGCAGTCTAACTGTTCATATTGCAAGGCGAAATCATGGTTAGAAATCAATAAAACAAAGTACGAGCAATACAGGTTCTGATAAGCATCTTAAACTGGTAAACCTAGAATCGTTCACATCTAACCATTTTAACTGCATACAGCATTGGAACAGTACACAACTGGTTCAGGAACAATTTCCTTAGGTGGTAATGGACGGTGAAATTACCAGATAAAACACTTAAACTAGAAAATGAGCAATACAGCATCTGATACGCATGTGAAACCGTTAAACGTAGTATTGTTACATCTGACCATTTTAACGGCATACATGACTGGTACAGTCCAGAACTGGTTAGAAGCATTCTAACTTGATCATATTGCAAGGCGAACTCATGGTTAGAAATCAATAAAACAAAGTACGAGCAATACAGGTTCTGATAAGCATCTTAAACTGTTAAACCTAGTATCGTCACATCTAACCATTTTAACTGCATACAGCATTGGAACAGTACACAACTGGTCAGGAACAATTTCCTTGGTGGTAATGGACGGTGAAATACCAGATAAAACACTTAAACTAGAAAATGAGCAATACAGAATCTGATAATGCATGTGAAACCGTTAAACGTAGTATTGTTACATCTGACCATTTTAACGTGCATACATGACTTGGTACAGTCCAGAACTGGTTAGAAGCAGTCTAACTGTTCATATTGCAAGGCGAAATCATGGTTAGAAATCAATAAAACAAAGTACGAGCAATACAGGTTCTGATAAGCATCTTAAACTGTTAAACCTAGTATCGTTACATCTAACCTATTTTAACTGCATACAGCATTGGAACAGTACACAACTGGTTCATGGAACAATTTCCTTGGTGGTAATGGACGGTGAATTATCAGATAAAACACTTAAACTAGAAAATGAGCAATACAGGAATCTGACTAATGCATGTGAAACCGTTAAACGTAGTATTGTTACATCTGACCATTTTAAGTGCATACATGACTGGTACAGTCCAGAACTGGTTAGAAGCAGTCTAACTGTTCATATTGCAAGGCGAACTCATGGTTAGAAATCAATAAAACAAAGTACGAGCAATACAGGTTCTGATAAGCATCTTAAACTGTTAAACCTAGTATCGTTACATCTAACCATTTTAACTGCATACAGCATTGGAACAGTACACAACTGGTTCATGGAACAATTTCCTTGGTGGTAATGGACGGTGAATTATCAGATAAAACACTTAAACTAGAAAATGAGCAATACAGGATCTGATAATCATGTGAAACCGTTAAACGTAGTATTGTTACATCTGACCATTTTAACGGCATACATGATTGGTACAGTCCAGAACTGGTTAGAAGCAGTCTAACTGTTCATATTGCAAGGCGAACTCATGGTTAGAAATCAATAAAACAAAGTACGAGCAATACAGGTTCTGATAAGCATCTTAAACTGTTAAACCTAGTATCGTTACATCTAAACATTTTAACTCCATACAGCATTGGAACAGTTCATAACTGGTTCAGGAACAATTTCCTTGGTGGTAATAGACGGTGAATTATCAGATAAAACACTTAAACTAGAAAATGAGCAATACAGCATCTGCTACGCATGTGAAACCGTTAAACGTAGTATTGTTACATCTGACCATTTTAAGTGCATACATGACTGGTACAGTCCAGCACCGGTTAGAAGCAGTCTAACTGTTCATATTGCAAGGCGAACTCATGGTTAGAAATCAATAAAACAAAGTACGAGCAATACAGGTTCTGATAAGCATTTTAAACTGTTAAACCTAGTATCGTCACATCTAACCATTTTAACTGCATACAGCATTGGAAAAGTATACAACTGGTTCAGGAACAATTTCCTTAGTAGTAATGGACGGTGAAATACCAGATAAAACACTTAAACTAGAAAATGAGCAATACAGTATCTGATAATCATGTGAAACCGTTAAACGTAGTATTGTTACATCTGAACATTTGAACGGCATACATGACTGGTACAGTCCAGAACCGGTTAGAAGCAGTCTAACTGTTCATATTGCAAGAGGAACTCATGGTTAGAAATCATTAAAACAAAGTACGAGCAATACAGGTTCTGATAATCATCTTAAACTGTTAAACCTAGTATCGTTACATCAAACTATTTTAACTGCATACAGCATTGGAACAGTACACAACTGGTTCAGGAACAATATTCTTAGTGGTAACGGACGGTGAAATAGCAGATAAAACACTTAAACTAGAAAATGAGCAATACAGCTTCTGATACGCATGTGAAACCATTAAACGTAGTAATGTTACATCTGACCATTTTAACTTCATACATGACAGGTACAGTCCAGAACTGGTTTAGAACATTCAAATTGATCATATTGCAAGGCGAACTCATGGTTAGAAATCAATAAAACGAAGTACGATCAATACAGGTTCTGATAAGCATCTTAAACTGGTAAACATAGAATCGTTACATCAAACCATTTTAACTGCATACAGCAATGGAACAGTACACAACTGGTTCAGGAACAATTTTCTTAGTGGTAACGGACGGTGAAATACCAGATAAAACACTTAAACTAGAAAATGAGCAATACAGCATCTGATACGCATGTGAAAACGTTAAACGTAGTATTGTTCCATCTGACAATTTTAACGGATGCATGACTGGTACAGTCCAGAACTGGTTCAGTACATTCAAATTGATCATATTGCAAGGCGAACTCATGGTTAGAAATCAATAAAACAAAGTCCGAGCAATACAGGTTCTGATAAGCATCTTAAACAGTTAAACCTAGTATCGTCACATCTAACCATTTTAACTGCATACAGCATTGGAACAGTACACAACTGGTCCAGGAACAATTTACTTGGTGGTAATTGACGGTGAATTACCAGATAAAACACTTAAACTAGAAAATGAGCAATACAGAATCTGACAATGATGTGAAAGCGTTAAACGTAGTATTGTTACATCTGACCATTTTAAGTGCATACATGACTGGTACAGTCCAGAACTGGTTAGAAGCAGTCTAACTGTTCATATTGCAAGGCGAAATCATTGTTAGAAATCAATAAAACAAAGTACGAGCAATACAGGTTCTGATAAGCATCTTAAACTGGTAAACCTAGAATCGTTACATCTAACCATTTTAACTGCATACAGCATTGGAACAGTATACAACTGATTCAGGAACAATTTTGTTGCTTGTAATGGACGGTGAAATACCAGATAAAACACTTAAACTAGAAAATGAGCAATGCAGGATCTGATACGCATGTGAAACCGTTAAACGTAGTATTGTTACATGTAATTTTAAAGGATACATATGGTTCAGACCAGCCTGGTTAGGGGAGGCTAAATTTTCATATTGCAGGCGAAACTCATAGTTAGAATGACTAAACAAAGTACGAAGCAATACGTTCTGATAAGCATCTTAAACTGTAAACCTAGATCGTTATAATCAACCATTTTACTGCATACCGCATTGGAACAGTACAACTGGTTCAGAACATTTACTTGTGGTTAATGACGGTGAATTATCAGATAAAACTTAAACTAGAAACTGACAATCAGATCTGTCGCTTGTGAAACCGTTAAACGTAGTTTGTTTACAAATCTGTAATTTTAAAGGATACGACTGTACATCCAGAACTGGTTAGAAGGTCAACTGTTCATATTGCAAGGCAACTCATGGTTTCAT
>JACCIA010000164.1:0-23933 GCA_018906985.1 Apocrypta bakeri | reverse complement strand
CTTAAGGTGAAACCATTAAACGTAGTATTGTTACATCTGACAATTTTAAGTGCATACATGACTGTTACAGGCCAGAACTGGTTAGCGGCATTCAAATTGTTCATATTGCAAGGCGAAATTCATGGTTAGAACTCTATAAAAACTAAGTACAAGCCATTACAGGTCAAGCTCTAACGCATCTTAACTGATAAAATCCGTATCGTTTACATTTACCCATTTACTGCATACAGCATTGAAACAGATACACAACTGGTCAGGAACAATTTTCTTGGTGGTAATGGACGGTGAAATACCACATAAAACACTTAAACTAGAAAATGAGCAATACCGGATCTGATAAGGATGTGAAACCGTTAAACGTAGTATTGTTACATCTGACCATTTGAACAGCATACATGATTGGTACAGTCCAGAACTGGTTAGAAGCAGTCTAACTGTTCATATTGCAAGGCGAAATCATGGTTAGAAATCAATAAAACAAAGTACGAGCAATACAGGTTCTGATAAGCATCTTAAACTGGTAAACCTAGTAATCGTTATATCTAACCATTTTAACTGCATACAGCATTGGAACAGTACACAACTGGTTCAGGAACAATTTCCTTAGTGGTAATGGACGGTGAAATACCAGATAAAACACTTAAACTAGAAAATGAGCAATACAGGATCTGATAAGGATGTGAAACCGTTAAACGTAGTATTGTTACATCTGACCATTTGAACATGCATACATGACTGGTACAGTCCAGAACTGGTTAGAAGCATTCTAACTGTTCATATTGCAAGGCGAAATCATGGTTAGAAATCAATAAAACAAAGTACGAGCAATACAGGTTCTGATAAGCATCTTAAACTGTTAAACCTAGTATCGTTACATCTAACCATTTTAACTGCATACAGCATTGGAACAGTACACAACTGGTTCAGGAACAATTTCCTTAGTGGTAATGGACGGTGAAATACCAGATAAAACACTTAAACTAGAAAATGAGCAATACAGGATCTGATAAGGATGTGAAACCGTTAAACGTAGTATTGTTACATCTGACCATTTGAACAGAATACATGATTGGTACAGTCCAGAACTGGTTAGAAGCAGTCTAACTGTTCATATTGCAAGGCGAAATCATGGTTAGAAATCAATAAAACAAAGTACGAGCAATACAGGTTCTGATAAGCATCTTAAACTGTTAAACCTAGTATCGTTATATCTAACCATTTTAACTGCATACAGCATTGGAACAGTACACAACTGGTTCAGGAACAATTTCCTTAGTGGTAATGGACGGTGAAATACCAGATAAAACACTTAAACTAGAAAATGAGCAATACAGGATCTGATACGCATGTGAAACCGTTAAACGTAGTATTGTTACATCTGACCATTTTAAATGCATACATGACTGGTACAGGCCAGAACAGGTTTAGAGCAGTCTAACTGTTCATATTGCAAGGCGAAATCATGGTTAGAAATCAATAAAACAAAGTACGAGCAATACAGGTTCTGATAAGCATCTTAAACTGGTAAACCTAGTAATCGTTATATCTAACCATTTTAACTGCATACAGCATTGGAACAGTACACAACTGGTTCAGGAACAATTTCCTTAGTGGTAATGGACGGTGAAATACCAGATAAAACACTTAAACTAGAAAATGAGCAATACAGGATCTGATAAGGATGTGAAACCGTTAAACGTAGTATTGTTACATCTGACCATTTAAATGCATACATGACTGGTACAGGCCAGAACTGGTTTAGAGGATTCAAATTGTTCATATTGCAAGGCGAAATCATGGTTAGAAATCAATAAAACAAAGTACGAGCAATACAGGTTCTGATAAGCATCTTAAACTGTTAAACCTAGTATCGTTACATCTAACCATTTTAACTGCATACAGCATTGGAACAGTACACAACTGGTTCAGAAACTATTTCCTTAGTGGTAATGGACGGTGAAATACCAGATAAAACACTTAAACTAGAAAATGAGCAATACAGGATCTGATAAGGATGTGAAACCGTTAAACGTAGTATTGTTACATCTGACCATTTGAACAGCATACATGATTGGTACAGTCCAGAACTGGTTAGAAGCAGTCTAACTGTTCATATTGCAAGGCGAAATCATGGTTAGAAATCAATAAAACAAAGTACGAGCAATACAGGTTCTGATAAGCATCTTAAACTGTTAAACCTAGTATCGTTATATTTAACCATTTTAACTGCATACAGCATTGGAACAGTACACAACTGGTTCAGGAACAATTTCCTTAGTGGTAATGGACGGTGAAATACCAGATAAAACACTTAAACTAGAAAATGAGCAATACAGGATCTGATAAGGATGTGAAACCGTTAAACGTAGTATTGTTACATCTGACCATTTTAAATGCATACATGACTGGTACAGGCCAGAACTGGTTTACAGGATTCAAATTGTTCATATTGCAAGGCGAAATCATGGTTAGAAATCAATAAAACAAAGTACGAGCAATACAGGTTCTGATAAGCATCTTAAACTGTTAAACCTAGTATCGTTACATCTAACCATTTTAACTGCATACAGCATTGGAACAGTACACAACTGGTTCCAGGAACAATTTTCTTGGTGGTAATGGACGGTGAAATACCAGATAAAACACTTAAACTAGAAAATGAGCAATACAGGATCTGATAAGGATGTGAAACCGTTAAACGTAGTATTGTTACATCTGACCATTTGAACGGCATACATGATTGGTACAGTCCAGAACTGGTTAGAAGCAGTCTAACTGTTCATATTGCAAGGCGAAATCATGGTTAGAAATCAATAAAACAAAGTACGAGCAATACAGGTTCTGATAAGCATCTTAAACTGGTAAACCTAGAATCGTTATATCTAACCATTTTAACTGCATACAGCATTGGAACAGTACACAACTGGTTCAGGAACAATTTCCTTGGTGGTAATGGACGGTGAAATACCAGATAAAACACTTAAACTAGAAAATGAGCAATACAGGATCTGATAAGGATGTGAAACCGTTAAACGTAGTATTGTTACATCTGACCATTTGAACTGCATACATGATTGGTACAGTCCAGAACTGGTTAGAAGCAGTCTAACTGTTCATATTGCAAGGCGAAATCATGGTTAGAAATCAATAAAACAAAGTACGAGCAATACAGGTTCTGATAAGCATCTTAAACTGTTAAACCTAGTATCGTTATATCTAACCATTTTAACTGCATACAGCATTGGAACAGTACACAACTGGTTCCAGGAACAATTTCTTGGTGGTAATGGACGGTGAAATACCAGATAAAACACTTAAACTAGAAAATGAGCAATACAGGATCTGATAAGGATGTGAAACCGTTAAACGTAGTATTGTTACATCTGACCATTTGAACGGCATACATGATTGGTACAGTCCAGAACTGGTTAGAAGCAGTCTAACTGTTCATATTGCAAGGCGAAATCATGGTTAGAAATCAATAAAACAAAGTACGAGCAATACAGGTTCTGATAAGCATCTTAAACTGTTAAACCTAGTATCGTTACATCTAACCATTTTAACTGCATACAGCATTGGAACAGTACACAACTGGTTCAGAAACAATTTCCTTAGTGGTAATGGACGGTGAAATACCAGATAAAACACTTAAACTAGAAAATGAGCAATACAGGATCTGATAAGGATGTGAAACCGTTAAACGTAGTATTGTTACATCTGACCATTTAACTGCATACATGACTGGTACAGTCCAGAACTGGTTTAGAAGCATTCTAACTGTTCATATTGCAAGGCGAAATCATGGTTAGAAATCAATAAAACAAAGTACGAGCAATACAGGTTCTGATAAGCATCTTAAACTGTTAAACCTAGTATCGTTACATCTAACCATTTTAACTGCATACAGCATTGGAACAGTACACAACTGGTTCAGGAACAATTTCTTGGTGGTAATGGACGGTGAAATACCAGATAAAACACTTAAACTAGAAAATGAGCAATACAGGATCTGATAAGGATGTGAAACCGTTAAACGTAGTATTGTTACATCTGACCATTTGAACGGCATACATGATTGGTACAGTCCAGAACTGGTTAGAAGCAGTCTAACTGTTCATATTGCAAGGCGAAATCATGGTTAGAAATCAATAAAACAAATTACGAGCAATACAGGTTCTGATAAGCATATTAAACTGGTAAACCTAGTATCGTTACATCTTACCATTTTAACTGCATACACCATTGGAACAGTATACAACTGGTTCAGGAATAATTTCCTTAGTGGTAATGGACGGTGAAATACCTGATAAAACACTTAAACTAGAAAATGAGCAATACAGGATCTGATAAGGATGTGAAACCGTTAAACGTAGTATTGTTACATCTGACCATTTTAAATGCATACATGACTGGTACAGGCCAGAACTGGTTTACAGGATTCAAATTGTTCATATTGCAAGGCGAAATCATGGTTAGAAATCAATAAAACAAAGTACGAGCAATACAGGTTCTGATAAGCATCTTAAACTGTTAAACCTAGTATCGTTACATCTAACCATTTTAACTGCATACAGCATTGGAACAGTACACAACTGGTCCAGGAACAATTTTCTTGGTGGTAATGGACGGTGAAATACCAGATAAAACACTTAAACTAGAAAATGAGCAATACAGGATCTGATAAGGATGTGAAACCGTTAAACGTAGTATTGTTACATCTGACCATTTGAACGCATACATGATTGGTACAGTCCAGAACTGGTTAGAAGCAGTCAAACTGTTCATATTGCAAGGCGAAATCATGGTTAGAAATCAATAAAACAAAGTACGAGCAATACAGGTTCTGATAAGCATCTTAAACTGGTAAACCTAGTATCGTTACATCTAACCATTTTAACTGCATACAGTATTGGAACAGTACACAACTGGATCAGGAACAATTTCCTTGGTGGTAATGGACGGTGAAATACCAGATAAAACACTTAAACTAGAAAATGAGCAATACAGGATCTGATAAGGATGTGAAACCGTTAAACGTAGTATTGTTACATCTGACCATTTGAACGGCATACATGATTGGTACAGTCCAGAACTGGTTAGAAGCAGTCTAACTGTTCATATTGCAAGGCGAAATCATGGTTAGAAATCAATAAAACAAAGTACGAGCAATACAGGTTCTGATAAGCATCTTAAACTGTTAAACCTAGTATCGTTACATCTAACCATTTTAACTGCATACAGCATTGGAACAGTACACAACTGGTTCAGGAACAATTTCCTTGGTGGTAATGGACGGTGAAATACCAGATAAAACACTTAAACTAGAAAATGAGCAATACAGGATCTGATAAGGCATGTGAAACCGTTAAACGTAGTATTGTTACATCTGACCATTTGAACGGCATACATGATTGGTACAGTCCAGAACTGGTTAGAAGCAGTCTAACTGTTCATATTGCAAGGCGAAATCATGGTTAGAAATCAATAAAACAAAGTACGAGCAATACAGGTTCTGATAAGCATCTTAAACTGGTAAACCTAGTATCGTTACATCTAACCATTTTAACTGCATACAGCATTGGAACAGTACACAACTGGTTCAGGAACAATTTCCTTGGTGGTAATGGACGGTGAAATACCAGATAAAACACTTAAACTAGAAAATGAGCAATACAGGATCTGATACGCATGTGAAACCGTTAAACGTAGTATTGTTACATCTGACCATTTTAAATGCATACATGACTGGTACAGTCCAGAACTGGTTAGAAGCAGTCTAACTGTTCATATTGCAAGGCGAAATCATGGTTAGAAATCAATAAAACAAAGTACGAGCAATACAGGTTCTGATAAGCATCTTAAACTGGTAAACCTAGAATCGTTACATCTAACCATTTTAACTGCATACAGCATTGGAACAGTACACAACTGGTTCAGGAACAATTTCCTTGGTGGTAATGGACGGTGAAATACCAGATAAAACACTTAAACTAGAAAATGAGCAATACAGGATCTGATAAGGCATGTGAAACCGTTAAACGTAGTATTGTTACATCTGACCATTTTAACTGCATACATGACTGGTACAGTCCAGAACTGGTTTAGAAGCATTCTAAATTGTTCATATTGCAAGGCGAACTCATGGTTAGAAATCAATAAAACAAAGTACGAGCAATACAGGTTCTGATAAGCATCTTAAACTGGTAAACCTAGAATCGTTATATCTAACCATTTTAACTGCATACAGCATTGGAACAGTACACAACTGGTCCAGGAACAATTTTCTTGGTGGTAATGGACGGTGAAATACCAGATAAAACACTTAAACTAGAAAATGAGCAATACAGGATCTGATAAGGATGTGAAACCGTTAAACGTAGTATTGTTACATCTGACCATTTGAACGGCATACATGATTGGTACAGTCCAGAACTGGTTAGAAGCAGTCTAACTGTTCATATTGCAAGGCGAAATCATGGTTAGAAATCAATAAAACAAAGTACGAGCAATACAGGTTCTGATAAGCATCTTAAACTGGTAAACCTAGTATCGTTATATCTAACCATTTTAACTGCATACAGCATTGGAACAGTACACAACTGGTTCAGGAACAATTTCCTTGGTGGTAATGGACGGTGAAATACCAGATAAAACACTTAAACTAGAAAATGAGCAATACAGGATCTGATAAGGCATGTGAAACCGTTAAACGTAGTATTGTTACATCTGACCATTTTAACTGCATACATGACTGGTACAGTCCAGAACTGGTTAGAAGCAGTCTAACTGTTCATATTGCAAGGCGAAATCATGGTTAGAAATCAATAAAACAAAGTACGAGCAATACAGGTTCTGATAAGCATCTTAAACTGTTAAACCTAGAATCGTTACATCTAACCATTTTAACTGCATACAGCATTGGAACAGTACACAACTGGTTCAGGAACAATTTCCTTGGTGGTAATGGACGGTGAAATACCAGATAAAACACTTAAACTAGAAAATGAGCAATACAGGATCTGATAAGGATGTGAAACCGTTAAACGTAGTATTGTTACATCTGACCATTTAACTGCATACATGATTGGTACAGTCCAGAACTGGTTAGAAGCAGTCTAAACTGTTCATATTGCAAGGCGAAATCATGGTTAGAAATCAATAAAACAAAGTACGAGCAATACAGGTTCTGATAAGCATCTTAAACTGGTAAACCTAGTATCGTTATATCTAACCATTTTAACTGCATACAGCATTGGAACAGTACACAACTGGTTCAGGAACAATTTCCTTAGTGGTAATGGACGGTGAAATACCAGATAAAACACTTAAACTAGAAAATGAGCAATACAGGATCTGATACGCATGTGAAACCGTTAAACGTAGTATTGTTACATCTGACCATTTAAATGCATACATGACTGGTACAGGCCAGAACTGGTTAGAGCAGTCAAATGTTCATATTGCAAGGCGAAATCATGGTTAGAAATCAATAAAACAAAGTACGAGCAATACAGGTTCTGATAAGCATCTTAAACTGTTAAACCTAGTATCGTTACTATCTAACCATTTTAACTGCATACAGCATTGGAACAGTACACAACTGGTCCAGGAACAATTTTCTTGGTGGTAATGGACGGTGAAATACCAGATAAAACACTTAAACTAGAAAATGAGCAATACAGGATCTGATAAGGATGTGAAACCGTTAAACGTAGTATTGTTACATCTGACCATTTGAACAGCATACATGATTGGTACAGTCCAGAACTGGTTAGAAGCAGTCTAACTGTTCATATTGCAAGGCGAAATCATGGTTAGAAATCAATAAAACAAAGTACGAGCAATACAGGTTCTGATAAGCATCTTAAACTGTTAAACCTAGTATCGTTACATCTAACCATTTTAACTGCATACAGCATTGGAACAGTACACAACTGGTCCAGGAACAATTTTCTTGGTGGTAATGGACGGTGAAATACCAGATAAAACACTTAAACTAGAAAATGAGCAATACAGGATCTGATAAGGATGTGAAACCGTTAAACGTAGTATTGTTACATCTGACCATTTGAACGGCATACATGATTGGTACAGTCCAGAACTGGTTAGAAGCAGTCTAACTGTTCATATTGCAAGGCGAAATCATGGTTAGAAATCAATAAAACAAAGTACGAGCAATACAGGTTCTGATAAGCATCTTAAACTGGTAAACCTAGAATCGTTACATCTAACCATTTTAACTGCATACAGCATTGGAACAGTACACAACTGGTTCAGGAACAATTTCCTTAGTGGTAATGGACGGTGAAATACCAGATAAAACACTTAAACTAGAAAATGAGCAATACAGGATCTGATAAGGATGTGAAACCGTTAAACGTAGTATTGTTACATCTGACCATTTGAAATGCATACATGACTGGTACAGGCCAGAACTGGTTTAGAAGCATTCAAATTGTTCATATTGCAAGGCGAAATCATGGTTAGAAATCAATAAAACAAAGTACGAGCAATACAGGTTCTGATAAGCATCTTAAACTGTTAAACTAGTATCGTTACATCTAACCATTTTAACTGCATACAGCATTGGAACAGTACACAACTGGTTCAGGAACAATTTCCTTAGTGGTAATGGACGGTGAAATACCAGATAAAACACTTAAACTAGAAAATGAGCTATACAGGATCTGATAAGGATGTGAAACCGTTAAACGTAGTATTGTTACATCTGACCATTTGAACCGAAAACATGATTGGTACAGTCCAGAACTGGTTAGAAGCAGTCTAACTGTTCATATTGCAAGGCGAAATCATGGTTAGAAATCAATAAAACAAAGTACGAGCAATACAGGTTCTGATAAGCATCTTAAACTGGTAAACCTAGAATCGTTATATCTAACCATTTTAACTGCATACAGCATTGGAACAGTACACAACTGGTTCAGGAACAATTTTCTTGGTGGTAATGGACGGTGAAATACCAGATAAAACACTTAAACTAGAAAATGAGCAATACAGGATCTGATAAGGATGTGAAACCGTTAAACGTAGTATTGTTACATCTGACCATTTGAACGGCATACATGATTGGTACAGTCCAGAACTGGTTAGAAGCAGTCTAACTGTTCATATTGCAAGGCGAACTCATGGTTAGAAATCAATAAAACAAAGTACGAGCAATACAGGTTCTGATAAGCATCTTAAACTGTTAAACCTAGTATCGTTACATCTAACCATTTTAACTGCATACAGCATTGGAACAGTACACAACTGGTCCAGGAACAATTTTCTTGGTGGTAATTGACGGTGAAATACCACATAAAACACTTAAAGTGGAAAATGAGCAATACCGGATCTGATAAGGATGTTAAACCGTTAAACGTAGTATTGTTACATCTGACCATTTGAACGGCATACATGACTGGTACAGGCCAGAACTGGTTTAGAGCATTCAAATTGTTCATATTGCAAGGCGAAATCATGGTTAGAAATCAATAAACCAAAGTACGAGCAGTACAGTTTCTGATAAGCATCTTAAATTGTTAAACTTAGTATCGTCACATCTAACCATTTTAACTGCATACAGCATTGGAACAGTACACAACTGGTCCATGAACAATTTCCTTGGTGGTAATGGACTGTGAATTATCAGATAAAACACTTAAACTAGAAAATGAGCAATACAGGATCTGATAAGGATGTGAAACCGTTAAACGTAGTATTGTTACATCTGACCATTTGAACCGAAAACATGATTGGTACAGTCCAAAACTGGTTAGAAGCAGTCTAACTGTTCATATTGCAAGGCGAAATCATGGTTAGAAATGAACTGATAAGCATCTTAAACTGGTAAACCTGTATGTTACATCTACCATTTTAACTGCATGTGAAACCATTATCAACAAATCATATAATCACAAATTCTACTCGATATTGCACCCTGCAACCTGCTCTATGCAGTATATATAGTCAGATTTTACGTTTTCGCTCTCACCTCCTATACACCGATTCAACGACAGAAATGCTCATTTTCTATGTTTGTATATTATTCTAGGTGCAATTTCGCTTTGCATTACGTATTTCTTAACTGCCTCTATTCGATAATGCACCCGGTAACTGCCCTATACAGTTAAAATAGCCGGATATAATGATTTCCGTTTCACCTCGTTTTTGAACGTTTCAGCTCGTGAAAAGCACAAAAACGAGGAGAAAACAAAATCTTCGTTTTCGATGTTATTTTCTTATTCTAGGTGCAATTGATCTATGCAGTATAGATAGTCAGATTTTACGTTTTCGCTCTCACCTCCTATACACCGATTCAACGACAGAAATGCTCATTTTCTATGTTTGTATATTATTCTAGGTGCAATTTCGCTTTGCATTACGTATTTCTTAACTGCCTCTATTCGATAATGCACCCGGTAACTGCCCTATACAGTTAAAATAGCCGGATATAAGTGATTTCCGTTTCTCCTCGTTTTGAACGTTTCAGCTCGTGAAAAGCTCAAAAACGAGGAGAAAAAAAAATCTTAGTTTTCGATGTTATTTTCTTATTCTAGGTGCAATTTCGCTTTGTATTACGAAATTATCAATAAATTCTACTCGATATTGCACCCTGCAACTGATCTATGCAGTATAGATAGTCAGATTTTACGTTTCGCTCTCACCTCCTATACACCGATTCAACGACAGAAATGCTCATTTTCTATGTTTGTATATTATTCTAGGTGCAATTTCGCTTTGCATTACGTATTTCTTAACTGCCTCTATTCGATAATGCACCCGGTAACTGCCCTATACAGTTAAAATAGCCGGATATAATGATTTCCGTTTCATCCTCGTTTTTGAACGTTTCAGCTCGTGAAAAGCTCAAAAACGAGGAGAAAAAAAAATCTTCGTTTTCGATGTTATTTTCTTATTCCTAGGTGCAATTTCGCTTTGTATTACGAAATTATCAATAAATTCTACTCGATATTGCACCCTGCAACTGATCTATGCAGTATATATAGTCAGATTTTACGTTTTCGCTCTCACCTCCTATACACCGATTCAACGACAGAAATGCTCATTTTCTATGTTTGTATATTATTCTAGGTGCAATTTCGCTTTGCATTACGTATTTCTTAACTGCCTCTATTCGATAATGCACCCGGTAACTGCCCTATACAGTTAAAATAGCCGTATATAGTGATTTCCGTTTCTCCTCGTTTTTGAACGTTTCAGCTCGTGAAAAGCTCAAAAACGAGGAGAAAACAAAATCTTCGTTTTCGATGTTATTTTCTTATTCTAGGTGCAATTTCGCTTTGTATTACGAAATTATCAATAAATTCTACTCGATATTGCACCCTGCAACTGATCTATGCAGTATATATAGTCAGATTTTACGTTTTCGCTCTCACCTCCTATACACCGATTCAACGACAGAAATGCTCATTTTCTATGTTTGTATATTATTCTAGGTGCAATTTCGCTTTGCATTACGTATTTCTTAACTGCCTCTATTCGATAATGCACCCGGTAACTGCCCTATACAGTTAAAATAGCCGGATATAGTGATTTCCGTTTCATCCTCGTTTTTGAACGTTTCAGCTCGTGAAAAGCTCAAAAACGAGGAGAAAAAAAAATCTTCGTTTTCGATGTTATTTTCTTATTCTAGGTGCAATTTCGCTTTGTATTACGAAATTATCAATAAATTCTACTCGATATTGCACCCTGCAACTGATCTATGCAGTATATATAGTCAGATTTTACGTTTTCGCTCTCACCTCCTATACACCGATTCAACGACAGAAATGCTCATTTTCTATGTTTGTATATTATTCTAGGTGCAATTACGCTTTGCATTACGTATATCTTAACTGCCTCTATTCGATAATACAGCCGGTAACTGCCCTATACAGTTAAAATAGCCGTATATAGTGATTTCCGTTTCTCCTCGTTTTTGAACGTTTCAGCTCGTGAAAAGCTCAAAAACGAGGAGAAAAAAAAATCTTCGTTTTCGATGTTATTTTCTTATCCTAGGTGCAATTTCGCTTTGTATTACGAAATTATCAATAAATTCCTACTCGATATTGCACCCTGCAACTGATCTATGCAGTATATATAGTCAGATTTTACGTTTTCGCTCTCACCTCCTATACACCGATTCAACGACAGAAATGCTCATTTTCTATGTTTGTATATTATTCTAGGTGCAATTTCGCTTTGCATTACGTATTTCTTAACTGCCTCTATTCGATAATGCACCCGGTAACTGCCCTATACAGTTAAAATAGCCGGATATAGTGATTTCCGTTTCATCCTCGTTTTTGAACGTTTCAGCTCGTGAAAAGCTCAAAAACGAGGAGAAAAAAAAATCTTCGTTTTCGATGTTATTTTCTTATTCTAGGTGCAATTTCGCTTTGTATTACGAAATTATCAATAAATTCTACTCGATATTGCACCCTGCAACTGATCTATGCAGTATATATAGTCAGATTTTACGTTTTCGCTCTCACCTCCTATACACCGATTCAACGACAGAAATGCTCATTTTCTATGTTTGTATATTATTCTAGGTGCAATTTCGCTTTGCATTACGTATTTCTTAACTGCCTCTATTCGATAATGCACCCGGTAACTGCCCTATACAGTTAAAATAGCCGTATATAGTGATTTCCGTTTCTCCTCGTTTTTGAACGTTTCAGCTCGTGAAAAGCTCAAAAACGAGGAGAAAACAAAATCTTCGTTTTCGATGTTATTTTCTTATTCTAGGTGCAATTTCGCTTTGTATTACGAAATTATCAATAAATTCTACTCGATATTGCACCCTGCAACTGATCTATGCAGTATATATAGTCAGATTTTACGTTTTCGCTCTCACCTCCTATACACCGATTCAACGACAGAAATGCTCATTTTCTATGTTTGTATATTATTCTAGGTGCAATTTCGCTTTGCATTACGTATTTCTTAACTGCCTCTATTCGATAATGCACCCGGTAACTGCCCTATACAGTTAAAATAGCCGGATATAGTGATTTCCGTTTCATCCTCGTTTTTGAACGTTTCAGCTCGTGAAAAGCTCAAAAACGAGGAGAAAACAAAATCTTCGTTTTCGATGTTATTTTCTTATTCTAGGTGCAATTTCGCTTTGTATTACGAAATTATCAATAAATTCTACTCGATATTGCACCCTGCAACTGATCTATGCAGTATATATAGTCAGATTTTACGTTTTCGCTCTCACCTCCTATACACCGATTCAACGACAGAAATGCTCATTTTCTATGTTTGTATATTATTCTAGGTGCAATTTCGCTTTGCATTACGTATTTCTTAACTGCCTCTATTCGATAATGCACCCGGTAACTGCCCTATACAGTTAAAATAGCCGGATATAATGATTTCCGTTTCTCCTCGTTTTTGAACGTTTCAGCTCGTGAAAAGCTCAAAAACGAGGAGAAAACAAAATCTTCGTTTTCGATGTTATTTTCTTATTCCTAGGTGCAATTTCGCTTTGTATTACGAAATTATCAATAAATTCTACTCGATATTGCACCCTGCAACTGATCTATGCAGTATATATAGTCAGATTTTACGTTTTCGCTCTCACCTCCTATACACCGATTCAACGACAGAAATGCTCATTTTCTATGTTTGTATATTATTCTAGGTGCAATTTCGCTTTGCATTACGTATTTCTTAACTGCCTCTATTCGATAATGCACCCGGTAACTGCCCTATACAGTTAAAATAGCCGTATATAGTGATTTCCGTTTCTCCTCGTTTTTGAACGTTTCAGCTCGTGAAAAGCTCAAAAACGAGGAGAAAACAAAATCTTCGTTTTCGATGTTATTTTCTTATTCTAGGTGCAATTTCGCTTTGTATTACGAAATTATCAATAAATTCTACTCGATATTGCACCCTGCAACTGATCTATGCAGTATATATAGTCAGATTTTACGTTTTCGCTCTCACCTCCTATACACCGATTCAACGACAGAAATGCTCATTTTCTATGTTTGTATATTATTCTAGGTGCAATTTCGCTTTGCATTACGTATTTCTTAACTGCCTCTATTCGATAATGCACCCGGTAACTGCCCTATACAGTTAAAATAGCCGTATATAATGATTTCCGTTTCACCTCGTTTTTGAACGTTTCAGCTCGTGAAAAGCTCAAAAACGAGGAGAAAAAAAATCTTCGTTTTCGATGTTATTTTCTTATTCCTAGGTGCAATTTCGCTTTGTATTACGAAATTATCAATAAATTCTACTCGATATTGCACCCTGCAACTGATCTATGCAGTATATATAGTCAGATTTTACGTTTTCGCTCTCACCTCCTATACACCGATTCAACGACAGAAATGCTCATTTTCTATGTTTGTATATTATTCTAGGTGCAATTTCGCTTTGCATTACGTATTTCTTAACTGCCTCTATTCGATAATGCACCCGGTAACTGCCCTATACAGTTAAAATAGCCGTATATAGTGATTTCCGTTTCTACCTCGTTTTTGAACGTTTCAGCTCGTGAAAAGCTCAAAAACGAGGAGAAAAAAAATCTTCGTTTTCGATGTTATTTTCTTATTCTAGGTGCAATTTCGCTTTGTATTACGAAATTATCAATAAATTCTACTCGATATTGCACCCTGCAACTGATCTATGCAGTATATATAGTCAGATTTTACGTTTTCGCTCTCACCTCCTATACACCGATTCAACGACAGAAATGCTCATTTTCTATGTTTGTATATTATTCTAGGTGCAATTTCGCTTTGCATTACGTATTTCTTAACTGCCTCTATTCGATAATGCACCCGGTAACTGCCCTATACAGTTAAAATAGCCGTATATAGTGATTTCCGTTTCTCCTCGTTTTTGAACGTTTCAGCTCGTGAAAAGCTCAAAAACGAGGAGAAAACAAAATCTTCGTTTTCGATGTTATTTTCTTATTCTAGGTGCAATTTCGCTTTGTATTACGAAATTATCAATAAATTCTACTCGATATTGCACCCTGCAACTGATCTATGCAGTATATATAGTCAGATTTTACGTTTTCGCTCTCACCTCCTATACACCGATTCAACGACAGAAATGCTCATTTTCTATGTTTGTATATTATTCTAGGTGCAATTTCGCTTTGCATTACGTATTTCTTAACTGCCTCTATTCGATAATGCACCCGGTAACTGCCCTATACAGTTAAAATAGCCGTATATAGTGATTTCCGTTTCTCCTCGTTTTTGAACGTTTCAGCTCGTGAAAAGCTCAAAAACGAGGAGAAAACAAAATCTTCGTTTTCGATGTTATTTTCTTATTCCTAGGTGCAATTTCGCTTTGTATTACGAAATTATCAATAAATTCCTACTCGATATTGCACCCTGCAACTGATCTATGCAGTATATATAGTCAGATTTTACGTTTTCGCTCTCACCTCCTATACACCGATTCAACGACAGAAATGCTCATTTTCTATGTTTGTATATTATTCTAGGTGCAATTTCGCTTTGCATTACGTATTTCTTAACTGCCTCTATTCGATAATGCACCCGGTAACTGCCCTATACAGTTAAAATAGCCGGATATAATGATTTCCGTTTCACCTCGTTTTTGAACGTTTCAGCTCGTGAAAAGCTCAAAAACGAGGAGAAAAAAAATCTTCGTTTTCGATGTTATTTTCTTATCCTAGGTGCAATTTCGCTTTGTATTACGAAATTATCAATAAATTCCTACTCGATATTGCACCCTGCAACTGATCTATGCAGTATATATAGTCAGATTTTACGTTTTCGCTCTCACCTCCTATACACCGATTCAACGACAGAAATGCTCATTTTCTATGTTTGTATATTATTCTAGGTGCAATTTCGCTTTGCATTACGTATTTCTTAACTGCCTCTATTCGATAATGCACCCGGTAACTGCCCTATACAGTTAAAATAGCCGTATATAGTGATTTCCGTTTCTCCTCGTTTTTGAACGTTTCAGCTCGTGAAAAGCTCAAAAACGAGGAGAAAACAAAATCTTCGTTTTCGATGTTATTTTCTTATTCTAGGTGCAATTTCGCTTTGTATTACGAAATTATCAATAAATTCTACTCGATATTGCACCCTGCAACTGATCTATGCAGTATATATAGTCAGATTTTACGTTTTCGCTCTCACCTCCTATACACCGATTCAACGACAGAAATGCTCATTTTCTATGTTTGTATATTATTCTAGGTGCAATTTCGCTTTGCATTACGTATTTCTTAACTGCCTCTATTCGATAATGCACCCGGTAACTGCCCTATACAGTTAAAATAGCCGTATATAGTGATTTCCGTTTCTCCTCGTTTTTGAACGTTTCAGCTCGTGAAAAGCTCAAAAACGAGGAGAAAACAAAATCTTCGTTTTCGATGTTATTTTCTTATTCTAGGTGCAATTTCGCTTTGTATTACGAAATTATCAATAAATTCCTACTCGATATTGCACCCTGCAACTGATCTATGCAGTATATATAGTCAGATTTTACGTTTTCGCTCTCACCTCCTATACACCGATTCAACGACAGAAATGCTCATTTTCTATGTTTGTATATTATTCTAGGTGCAATTTCGCTTTGCATTACGTATTTCTTAACTGCCTCTATTCGATAATGCACCCGGTAACTGCCCTATACAGTTAAAATAGCCGTATATAGTGATTTCCGTTTCTCCTCGTTTTTGAACGTTTCAGCTCGTGAAAAGCTCAAAAACGAGGAGAAAACAAAATCTTCGTTTTCGATGTTATTTTCTTATTCTAGGTGCAATTTCGCTTTGTATTACGAAATTATCAATAAATTCTACTCGATATTGCACCCTGCAACTGATCTATGCAGTATATATAGTCAGATTTTACGTTTTCGCTCTTACCTCCTATACACCGATTCAACGACAGAAATGCTCATTTTCTATGTTTGTATATTATTCTAGGTGCAATTCCGCTCTGCATTACGTATTTCTTAACTGCCTCTATTCGATAATGCACGCGATAACTGCCCTATATAGTTAAAATAGCCGTATATAGTGATTTCCGTTTCTCCTCGTTTTTGAACGTTTCAGCTCGTGAAAAGCTCAAAAACGAGGAGAAAACAAAATCTTCGTTTTCGATGTTATTTTCTTATTCCTAGGTGCAATTTCGCTTTGTATTACGAAATTATCAATAAATTCTACTCGATATTGCACCCTGCAACTGATCTATGCAGTATATATAGTCAGATTTTACGTTTTCGCTCTCACCTCCTATACACCGATTCAACGACAGAAATGCTCATTTTCTATGTTTGTATATTATTCTAGGTGCAATTTCGCTTTGCATTACGTATTTCTTAACTGCCTCTATTCGATAATGCACCCGGTAACTGCCCTATACAGTTAAAATAGCCGTATATAGTGATTTCCGTTTCTCCTCGTTTTTGAACGTTTCAGCTCGTGAAAAGCTCAAAAACGAGGAGAAAACAAAATCTTCGTTTTCGATGTTATTTTCTTATTCTAGGTGCAATTTCGCTTTGTATTACGAAATTATCAATAAATTCCTACTCGATATTGCACCCTGCAACTGATCTATGCAGTATATATAGTCAGATTTTACGTTTTCGCTCTCACCTCCTATACACCGATTCAACGACAGAAATGCTCATTTTCTATGTTTGTATATTATTCTAGGTGCAATTTCGCTTTGCATTACGTATTTCTTAACTGCCTCTATTCGATAATGCACCCGGTAACTGCCCTATACAGTTAAAATAGCCGTATATAGTGATTTCCGTTTCTCCTCGTTTTTGAACGTTTCAGCTCGTGAAAAGCTCAAAAACGAGGAGAAAACAAAATCTTCGTTTTCGATGTTATTTTCTTATCCTAGGTGCAATTTCGCTTTGTATTACGAAATTATCAATAAATTCCTACTCGATATTGCACCCTGCAACTGATCTATGCAGTATATATAGTCAGATTTTACGTTTTCGCTCTCACCTCCTATACACCGATTCAACGACAGAAATGCTCATTTTCTATGTTTGTATATTATTCTAGGTGCAATTTCGCTTTGCATTACGTATTTCTTAACTGCCTCTATTCGATAATGCACCCGGTAACTGCCCTATACAGTTAAAATAGCCGTATATAGTGATTTCCGTTTCTCCTCGTTTTTGAACGTTTCAGCTCGTGAAAAGCTCAAAAACGAGGAGAAAACAAAATCTTCGTTTTCGATGTTATTTTCTTATTCTAGGTGCAATTTCGCTTTGTATTACGAAATTATCAATAAATTCTACTCGATATTGCACCCTGCAACTGATCTATGCAGTATATATAGTCAGATTTTACGTTTTCGCTCTCACCTCCTATACACCGATTCAACGACAGAAATGCTCATTTTCTATGTTTGTATATTATTCTAGGTGCAATTTCGCTTTGCATTACGTATTTCTTAACTGCCTCTATTCGATAATGCACCCGGTAACTGCCCTATACAGTTAAAATAGCCGTATATAATGATTTCCGTTTCTCCTCGTTTTTGAACGTTTCAGCTCGTGAAAAGCTCAAAAACGAGGAGAAAACAAAATCTTCGTTTTCGATGTTATTTTCTTATCCTAGGTGCAATTTCGCTTTGTATTACGAAATTATCAATAAATTCTACTCGATATTGCACCCTGCAACTGATCTATGCAGTATATATAGTCAGATTTTACGTTTTCGCTCTCACCTCCTATACACCGATTCAACGACAGAAATGCTCATTTTCTATGTTTGTATATTATTCTAGGTGCAATTTCGCTTTGCATTACGTATTTCTTAACTGCCTCTATTCGATAATGCACCCGGTAACTGCCCTATACAGTTAAAATAGCCGTATATAGTGATTTCCGTTTCTCCTCGTTTTTGAACGTTTCAGCTCGTGAAAAGCTCAAAAACGAGGAGAAAACAAAATCTTCGTTTTCGATGTTATTTTCTTATTCTAGGTGCAATTTCGCTTTGTATTACGAAATTATCAATAAATTCTACTCGATATTGCACCCTGCAACTGATCTATGCAGTATATATAGTCAGATTTTACGTTTTCGCTCTCACCTCCTATACACCGATTCAACGACAGAAATGCTCATTTTCTATGTTTGTATATTATTCTAGGTGCAATTTCGCTTTGCATTACGTATTTCTTAACTGCCTCTATTCGATAATGCACCCGGTAACTGCCCTATACAGTTAAAATAGCCGGATATAATGATTTCCGTTTCTCCTCGTTTTTGAACGTTTCAGCTCGTGAAAAGCTCAAAAACGAGGAGAAAACAAAATCTTCGTTTTCGATGTTATTTTCTTATTCTAGGTGCAATTTCGCTTTGTATTACGAAATTATCAATAAATTCTACTCGATATTGCACCCTGCAACTGATCTATGCAGTATATATAGTCAGATTTTACGTTTTCGCTCTCACCTCCTATACACCGATTCAACGACAGAAATGCTCATTTTCTATGTTTGTATATTATTCTAGGTGCAATTTCGCTTTGCATTACGTATTTCTTAACTGCCTCTATTCGATAATGCACCCGGTAACTGCCCTATACAGTTAAAATAGCCGTATATAGTGATTTCCGTTTCTCCTCGTTTTTGAACGTTTCAGCTCGTGAAAAGCTCAAAAACGAGGAGAAAACAAAATCTTCGTTTTCGATGTTATTTTCTTATTCCTAGGTGCAATTTCGCTTTGTATTACGAAATTATCAATAAATTCCTACTCGATATTGCACCCTGCAACTGATCTATGCAGTATATATAGTCAGATTTTACGTTTTCGCTCTCACCTCCTATACACCGATTCAACGACAGAAATGCTCATTTTCTATGTTTGTATATTATTCTAGGTGCAATTTCGCTTTGCATTACGTATTTCTTAACTGCCTCTATTCGATAATGCACCCGGTAACTGCCCTATACAGTTAAAATAGCCGTATATAGTGATTTCCGTTTCTCCTCGTTTTTGAACGTTTCAGCTCGTGAAAAGCTCAAAAACGAGGAGAAAACAAAATCTTCGTTTTCGATGTTATTTTCTTATTCTAGGTGCAATTTCGCTTTGTATTACGAAATTATCAATAAATTCCTACTCGATATTGCACCCTGCAACTGATCTATGCAGTATATATAGTCAGATTTTACGTTTTCGCTCTCACCTCCTATACACCGATTCAACGACAGAAATGCTCATTTTCTATGTTTGTATATTATTCTAGGTGCAATTTCGCTTTGCATTACGTATTTCTTAACTGCCTCTATTCGATAATGCACCCGGTAACTGCCCTATACAGTTAAAATAGCCGTATATAGTGATTTCCGTTTCTCCTCGTTTTTGAACGTTTCAGCTCGTGAAAAGCTCAAAAACGAGGAGAAAACAAAATCTTCGTTTTCGATGTTATTTTCTTATTCCTAGGTGCAATTTCGCTTTGTATTACGAAATTATCAATAAATTCCTACTCGATATTGCACCCTGCAACTGATCTATGCAGTATATATAGTCAGATTTTACGTTTTCGCTCTCACCTCCTATACACCGATTCAACGACAGAAATGCTCATTTTCTATGTTTGTATATTATTCTAGGTGCAATTTCGCTTTGCATTACGTATTTCTTAACTGCCTCTATTCGATAATGCACCCGGTAACTGCCCTATACAGTTAAAATAGCCGTATATAGTGATTTCCGTTTCTCCTCGTTTTTGAACGTTTCAGCTCGTGAAAAGCTCAAAAACGAGGAGAAAACAAAATCTTCGTTTTCGATGTTATTTTCTTATCCTAGGTGCAATTTCGCTTTGTATTACGAAATTATCAATAAATCCTACTCGATATTGCACCCTGCAACTGATCTATGCAGTATATATAGTCAGATTTTACGTTTTCGCTCTCACCTCCTATACACCGATTCAACGACAGAAATGCTCATTTTCTATGTTTGTATATTATTCTAGGTGCAATTTCGCTTTGCATTACGTATTTCTTAACTGCCTCTATTCGATAATGCACCCGGTAACTGCCCTATACAGTTAAAATAGCCGTATATAATGATTTCCGTTTCTCCTCGTTTTTGAACGTTTCAGCTCGTGAAAAGCTCAAAAACGAGGAGAAAACAAAATCTTCGTTTTCGATGTTATTTTCTTATCCTAGGTGCAATTTCGCTTTGTATTACGAAATTATCAATAAATTCCTACTCGATATTGCACCCTGCAACTGATCTATGCAGTATATATAGTCAGATTTTACGTTTTCGCTCTCACCTCCTATACACCGATTCAACGACAGAAATGCTCATTTTCTATGTTTGTATATTATTCTAGGTGCAATTTCGCTTTGCATTACGTATTTCTTAACTGCCTCTATTCGATAATGCACCCGGTAACTGCCCTATACAGTTAAAATAGCCGTATATAGTGATTTCCGTTTCTCCTCGTTTTTGAACGTTTCAGCTCGCGAAAATCTCAAAAACGAGGAGAAAACAAAATCTTCGTTTTCGATGTTATTTTCCTATTCTAGGTGCAATTTCGCTTTGTATTACGAATTTATCAATAAATCCTACTCGATATTGCACCCTGCAACTGATCTATGCAGTATATATACTCAGATTTTGCGTTTTCGCTCTCACCTCCTATACACCGATTCAACGACAGAAAAGCTCATTTTCTATGTTTGTATATTATTCTAGGTGCAATTTCGCTTTGCATTAAGTATTTCTGAACTGCCTCTATTCGATAATGCCTCCGGTAACTGCCCTATACAGTTAAAATAGCCGTATATAGTGATTTCCGTTTCTCCTCGTTTCTGAACGTTTCAGCTCGTGAAATGCTCAAAAACGAGGAGAAAACAAAATCTTCGTTTTCGATGTTATTTTCTTATCCTAGGTGCAATTTCGCTTTGTATTACGAAATTATCAATAAATTCCTACTCGATATTGCACCCTGCAACTGATCTATGCAGTATATATAGTCAGATTTTACGTTTTCGCTCTCACCTCCTATACACCGATTCAACGACAGAAATGCTCATTTTCTATGTTTGTATATTATTCTAGGTGCAATTTCGCTTTGCATTACGTATTTCTGAACTGCCTCTATTCGATAATGCACCCGGTAACTGCCCTATACAGTTAAAATAGCCGTATATAGTGATTTCCGTTTCTCCTCGTTTTTGAACGTTTCAGCTCGTGAAAAGCTCAAAAACGAGGAGAAAACAAAATCTCCGTTTTCGATGTTATTTTCTTATCCTAGGTGCAATTTCGCTTTGTATTACGAAATTATCAATAAATTCTACTCGATATTGCACCCTGCAACTGATCTATGCAGTATATATAGTCAGATTTTACGTTTTCGCTCTCACCTCCTATACACCGATTCAACGACAGAAATGCTCATTTTCTATGTTTGTATATTATTCTAGGTGCAATTTCGCTTTGCATTACGTATTTCTTAACTGCCTCTATTCGATAATGCACCCG
Organism: Apocrypta bakeri; assembly: GCA_018906985.1. Lineage (NCBI taxonomy): Eukaryota > Metazoa > Arthropoda > Insecta > Hymenoptera > Pteromalidae > Apocrypta > Apocrypta bakeri. The sequence goes on along the minus strand of JACCIA010000164.1, from coordinate 1,448 downwards.
GTAACTGCCCTATACAGTTAAAATAGCCGTATATAGTGATTTCCGTTTCTCCTCGTTTTTGAACGTTTCAGCTCGTGAAAAGCTCAAAAACGAGGAGAAAACAAAATCTTCGTTTTCGATGTTATTTTCTTATCCTAGGTGCAATTTCGCTTTGTATTACGAAATTATCAATAAATTCCTACTCGATATTGCACCCTGCAACTGATCTATGCAGTATATATAGTCAGATTTTACGTTTTCGCTCTCACCTCCTATACACCGATTCAACGACAGAAATGCTCATTTTCTATGTTTGTATATTATTCTAGGTGCAATTTCGCTTTGCATTACGTATTTCTTAACTGCCTCTATTCGATAATGCACCCGGTAACTGCCCTATACAGTTAAAATAGCCGTATATAGTGATTTCCGTTTCTCCTCGTTTTTGAACGTTTCAGCTCGTGAAAAGCTCAAAAACGAGGAGAAAACAAAATCTTCGTTTTCGATGTTATTTTCTTATTCTAGGTGCAATTTCGCTTTGTATTACGAAATTATCAATAAATTCTACTCGATATTGCACCCTGCAACTGATCTATGCAGTATATATAGTCAGAATTTACGTTTTCGCTCTCACCTCCTATACACCGATTCAACGACAGAAATGCTCATTTTCTATGTTTGTATATTATTCTAGGTGCAATTTCGCTTTGCATTACGTATTTCTTAACTGCCTCTATTCGATAATGCACCCGGTAACTGCCCTATACAGTTAAAATAGCCGTATAAAGTGATTTCCGTTTCTCCTCGTTTTTGAACGTTTCAGCTCGTGAAAAGCTCAAAAACGAGGAGAAAAAAAATCTTCGTTTTCGATGTTATTTTCTTATCCTAGGTGCAATTTCGCTTTGTATTACGAAATTATCAATAAATCCTACTCGATATTGCACCCTGCAACTGATCTATGCAGTATATATAGTCAGATTTTACGTTTTCGCTCTCACCTCCTATACACCGATTCAACGACAGAAATGCTCATTTTCTATGTTTGTATATTATTCTAGGTGCAATTTCGCTTTGCATTACGTATTTCTTAACTGCCTCTATTCGATAATGCACCCGGTAACTGCCCTATACAGTTAAAATAGCCGTATATAGTGATTTCCGTTTCTCCTCGTTTTTGAACGTTTCAGCTCGTGAAAAGCTCAAAAACGAGGAGAAAACAAAATCTTCGTTTTCGATGTTATTTTCTTATTCTAGGTGCAATTTCGCTTTGTATTACGAAATTATCAATAAATTCTACTCGATATTGCACCCTGCAACTGATCTATGCAGTATATATAGTCAGATTTTACGTTTTCGCTCTCACCTCCTATACACCGATTCAACGACAGAAATGCTCATTTTCTATGTTTGTATATTATTCTAGGTGCAATTTCGCTTTGCATTACGTATTTCTTAACTGCCTCTATTCG
>JACCIA010000163.1:0-24036 GCA_018906985.1 Apocrypta bakeri | reverse complement strand
CCTAAACAAGTTAGACTGCTTCTAACCAGTTCTGGACTGTACCAATCATGTTTCGGTTCAAATGGTTCAGATGTAACAATACTACGTTTAACGGTTTCACATCCTTATCAGATCCTGTATTGCTCATTTTCTAGTTTAAGTGTTTTATCTGGTTATTCACCGTCCATTAACACCAAGGAAAATTATTCCTGAACCAGTTGTGTACTGTTCCAATGCTGTATGCAGTTAAAATGGTTAGATATAACGATACTAGGTTTAACAGATTAAGATGACTTATCAGAACCTGTATTGCTCGTACTTTGTTTTTTTGATTTCTAACCATGAGTTCGCCTTGCAATATGAACAATTTGAATGTTCTAAACCAGTTCTGGACTGTACCAGTCATGTATGCAGTTCAAATTGTCAGATGTAACAATACTACGTTTAACGGTTTCACATGCGTACAGATCCTGTATTGCTCATTTTTTGTTTAAGTGTTTTATCTGATATTCACCGTCCATTACCACCAACGGAAATTGTTCCTGAACCAGTTGTGTACTGTTCCATGCGTATGCAGTTAAAATGGTTAGATGTAACGATACTAGGTTTAACAGTTTAAGATGCTTATCAGAACCTGTATTGCTCGTACTTTGTTTTATTGATTTCTAACCATGAGTTCGCCTTGCAATATGAACAGATTAGACTGCTTCTAACCAGTTCTGGACTGTACCAGTCATGTATGCAGTTAAAATGGTCAGATGTAACAATACTACGTTTAACGGTTTCACATGCGTATCAGATCCTGTATTGCTCATTTTCTAGTTTAAGTGTTTTATCTGGTATTTCACCGGTCCATTACCACCAAGGAAATTGTTCCTGAATCCAGTTGTGTACTGTTCCAATGCTGTATGCAGTTAAAATGGTTAGATGTAACGATACTAGGTTTAACAGTTTAAGATGCTTATCAGAACCTGTATTGCTCGTACTTTGTTTTATTGATTTCTAACCATGAGTTCGCCTTGCAATATGAACATTTGAACTGCTTCTAACCAGTTCTGGACTGTACCAGTCATGTATGCCGTTCAAATGGTCAGATGTAACAATACTACGTTTAACGGTTTCACATGAGTATCAGATCCTGTATTGCTCATTTTCTAGTTTAAGTGTTTATCTGGTATTTCACCGTCCATTACCACCAAGGAAATTGTTCCTGAACCAGTTGTGTACTGTTCCAATGCTGTATGCAGTTAAAATGGTTAGATGTAACGATACTAGGTTTAACAGTTTAAGATGCTTATCAGAACCTGTATTGCTCGTACTTTGTTTTATTGATTTCTAACCATGAGTTCGCCTTGCAATATGAACAGTTAGACTGCTTCTAACCAGTTCTGGACTGTACCAATCATGTATGCAGTTAAAATGGTCAGATGTAACAATACTACGTTAACGGTTTCACATGCGTATCAGATCCTGTATTGCTCATTTTCTAGTTTAAGTGTTTTATCTGATAATTCACCGTCTATTACCACAAGGAAATTGTTCCTGAACCAGTTGTGTACTGTTCCAATGCTGTATGCAGTTAAAATGTTAGATGTAACGATACTAGGTTTAACAGTTTAAGATGCTTATCAGAACCTGTATTGCTCGTACTTTGTTTTATTGATTTCTAACCATGAGTTCGCCTTGCAATATGAACAGTTAGACTGCTTCTAACCAGTTCTGGACTGTACCAATCATGTATGCAGTTCAAATGGTCAGATGTAACAATACTACGTTTAACGGTTTCACATGCCGTATCAGATGCTGTATTGCTCATTTTCTAGTTTAAGTGTTTTATCTGGTATTTCGCCGTCCAGTACCACCAAGGAAATTGTTCCTGAACCAGTTGTGTACTGTTCCAATGCTGTATGCAGTTAAAATGGTTAGATGTAACGATTCTAGGTTTACCAAGTTTAAGATGCTTATCAGAACCTGTCTTGCTCGTACTTAGTTTTATTGAATTTCTAACCATGTGTTCGCCTTGCAATATGAACAATTTGAATGCTTCTAAACCAGTTCTGGACTGTACCAATCATGTATGCAGTTAAAATGGTCAGGTGTAACAATACTACGTTTAACGGTTTCACATGATTATCAGATCCTGCATTGCTCATTTTCTAGTTTAAGTGTTTTATCTGATAAATCACCGTCTATTACCACCAAGGAAATTGTTCCTGAACCAGTTGTGTACTGTTCCAATGCTGTATGCAGTTAAAATAGTTGGATGTAACGATACTAGGTTTAACAGTTTAAGGAGATTATCAGAACCTGTATTGCTCGTACTTTGTTTTATTGATTTCTAACCATGAGTTCGCCTTGCAACATGAACAGTTAGACTGCTTCTAACCGGATCTGGACTGCACCAGTCATGTATGCAGTTAAAATGGTCAGATGTAACAATACTACGTTTAATGGTTTCACATGCGTATCAGATGCTGTATTGCTCATTTTCTAGTTTAAGTCTTTTATCTGGTAGTTCACGGTCCATTTCCACTAAGGAAATTGTTCCTGATCCAGTTGTGTACTGTTCCAATACTGTATGCAGTTAAAATGGTTAGATGTAACGATGCAAGGTTTACCAGTTTAAGATGCTTATCAGAACCTGTCTTGCTCGTACTTAGTTTTATTGATTTCTAACCATGTGTTCGCCTTGCAATATGAACAATTTGAATGCTCTAAACCAGTTCTGGTCTGTACCAATCATGTATGCAGTTAAAATGGTCAGGTGTAACAATACTACGTTTAACGGTTTCACATGATTATCAGATCCTGCATTGCTCATTTTCTAGTTTAAGTGTTTTATCTGATAAATCACCGTCTATTACCACCAAGGAAATTGTTCCTGAACCAGTTGTGTACTGTTCCAATGCTGTATGCAGTTAAAATAGTTGGATGTAACGATACTAGGTTTAACAGTTTAAGGAGATTATCAGAACCTGTATTGCTCGTACTTTGTTTTATTGATTTCTAACCATGAGTTCGCCTTGCAACATGAACAGTTAGACTGCTTCTAACCAGTTCTGGACTGTACTAATCATGTATGCAGTTAAAATGGTCTGGTGTAACAATACTACGTTTAACGGTTTCACATCCGTATCAGATGCTGTATTGCTCATTTTCTAGTTTAATTGTTTTATCTGGTATTTCGCCGTCCAGTACCACCAAGGAAATTGTTCCTGAACCAGTTGTGTACTGTTCCAATGCTGTATGCAGTTAAAATGGTTAGATGTAACGATTCTATGTTTACCAATTTAAGATGCTTATCAGAACCTGTCTTGCTCGTACTTAGTTTTATTGAATTCTAACCATGTGTTCGCCTTGCAATATAAACAATTTGAATGTTCTAAACCAGTTCTGGACTGTACCAATCATGTATGCAGTTAAAATGGTCAGGTGTAACAATACTACGTTTAACGGTTTCACATGATTATCAGATCCTGCATTGCTCATTTTCTAGTTTAAGTGTTTTATCTGATAAATCACCGTCTATTACCACCAAGGAAATTGTTCCTGAACCAGTTGTGTACTGTTCCAATGCTGTATGCAGTTAAAATAGTTGGATGTAACGATACTAGGTTTAACAGTTTAAGGAGATTATCAGAACCTGTATTGCTCGTACTTTGTTTTATTGATTTCTAACCATGAGTTCGCCTTGCAACATGAACAGTTAGACTGCTTCTAACCGGATCTGGACTGCACCAGTCATGTATGCAGTTAAAATGGTCAGATGTAACAATACTACGTTTAATGGTTTCACATGCGTATCAGATGCTGTATTGCTCATTTTCTAGTTTAAGTCTTTTATCTGGTAGTTCACGGTCCATTTCCACTAAGGAAATTGTTCCTGATCCAGTTGTGTACTGTTCCAATACTGTATGCAGTTAAAATGGTTAGATGTAACGATGCAAGGTTTACCAGTTTAAGATGCTTATCAGAACCTGTCTTGCTCGTACTTAGTTTTATTGATTTCTAACCATGTGTTCGCCTTGCAATATGAACAATTTGAATGCTCTAAACCAGTTCTGGTCTGTACCAATCATGTATGCAGTTAAAATGGTCAGGTGTAACAATACTACGTTTAACGGTTTCACATGATTATCAGATCCTGCATTGCTCATTTTCTAGTTTAAGTGTTTTATCTGATAAATCACCGTCTATTACCACCAAGGAAATTGTTCCTGAACCAGTTGTGTACTGTTCCAATGCTGTATGCAGTTAAAATAGTTGGATGTAACGATACTAGGTTTAACAGTTTAAGGAGATTATCAGAACCTGTATTGCTCGTACTTTGTTTTATTGATTTCTAACCATGAGTTCGCCTTGCAACATGAACAGTTAGACTGCTTCTAACCAGTTCTGGACTGTACTAATCATGTATGCAGTTAAAATGGTCTGGTGTAACAATACTACGTTTAACGGTTTCACATCCGTATCAGATGCTGTATTGCTCATTTTCTAGTTTAATTGTTTTATCTGGTATTTCGCCGTCCAGTACCACCAAGGAAATTGTTCCTGAACCAGTTGTGTACTGTTCCAATGCTGTATGCAGTTAAAATGGTTAGATGTAACGATTCTATGTTTACCAATTTAAGATGCTTATCAGAACCTGTCTTGCTCGTACTTAGTTTTATTGAATTCTAACCATGTGTTCGCCTTGCAATATAAACAATTTGAATGTTCTAAACCAGTTCTGGACTGTACCAATCATGTATGCAGTTAAAATGGTCAGGTGTAACAATACTACGTTTAACGGTTTCACATGATTATCAGATCCTGCATTGCTCATTTTCTAGTTTAAGTGTTTTATCTGATAAATCACCGTCTATTACCACCAAGGAAATTGTTCCTGAACCAGTTGTGTACTGTTCCAATGCTGTATGCAGTTAAAATAGTTGGATGTAACGATACTAGGTTTAACAGTTTAAGGAGATTATCAGAACCTGTATTGCTCGTACTTTGTTTTATTGATTTCTAACCATGAGTTCGCCTTGCAACATGAACAGTTAGACTGCTTCTAACCAGTTCTGGACTGTACTAATCATGTATGCAGTTAAAATGGTCAGGTGTAACAATACTACGTTTAACGGTTTCACATGCGTATCAGATGCTGTATTGCTCATTTTCTAGTTTAATTGTTTTATCTGGTATTTCGCCGTCCAGTACCACCAAGGAAATTGTTCCTGAACCAGTTGTGTACTGTTCCAATGCTGTATGAAGTTAAAATGGTTAGATATAACGATTCTAGGATTACCAGTTTAAGATGCTTATCAGAACCTGTATTACTCGTACTTTGTTTTATTGATTTCTAACCATGAGTTTACCTTGCAATATGAACAGTTAGACTGCTTCTAACCAGTTCTGGACTGTACCAATCATGTATGCAGTTAAAATGGTCAGGTGTAACAATACTACGTTTAACGGTTTCACATGATTATCAGATCCTGCATTGCTCATTTTCTAGTTTAAGTGTTTTCTCTGATATTACCGTCTATTACCACCAAGGAAAATGTTCCTGAACCAGTTGTGTACTTTTCCAATGCTGTATGCAGTTAAAATAGTTGGATGTAACGATACTAGGTTTAACAGTTTAAGGAGATTATCAGAACCTGTATTGCTCGTACTTTGTTTTATTGATTTCTAACCATGAGTTCGCCTTGCAACATGAACAGTTAGACTGCTTCTAACCAGTTCTGGACTGTACTAATCATGTATGCAGTTAAAATGGTCAGGTGTAACAATACTACGTTTAACGGTTTCACATCCGTATCAGATGCTGTATTGCTCATTTTCTAGTTTAATTGTTTTATCTGGTATTTCGCCGTCCAGTACCACCAAGGAAATTGTTCCTGAACCAGTTGTGTACTGTTCCAATGCTGTATGCAGTTAAAATGGTTAGATGTAACGATTCTATGTTTACCAATTTAAGATGCTTATCAGAACCTGTCTTGCTCGTACTTAGTTTTATTAAATTCTAACCATGTGTTCGCCTTGCAATATAAACAATTTGAATGTTCTAAACCAGTTCTGGACTGTACCAATCATGTATGCAGTTAAAATGGTCAGGTGTAACAATACTACGTTTAACGGTTTCACATGATTATCAGATCCTGCATTGCTCATTTTCTAGTTTAAGTGTTTTATCTGATAAATCACCGTCTATTACCACCAAGGAAATTGTTCCTGAACCAGTTGTGTACTGTTCCAATGCTGTATGCAGTTAAAATAGTTGGATGTAACGATACTAGGTTTAACAGTTTAAGGAGATTATCAGAACCTGTATTGCTCGTACTTTGTTTTATTGATTTCTAACCATGAGTTCGCCTTGCAACATGAACAGTTAGACTGCTTCTAACCAGTTCTGGACTGTACTAATCATGTATGCAGTTAAAATGGTCAGGTGTAACAATACTACGTTTAACGGTTTCACATGCGTATCAGATGCTGTATTGCTCATTTTCTAGTTTAATTGTTTTATCTGGTATTTCGCCGTCCAGTACCACCAAGGAAATTGTTCCTGAACCAGTTGTGTACTGTTCCAATGCTGTATGAAGTTAAAATGGTTAGATATAACGATTCTAGGATTACCAGTTTAAGATGCTTATCAGAACCTGTATTACTCGTACTTTGTTTTATTGATTTCTAACCATGAGTTTACCTTGCAATATGAACAGTTAGACTGCTTCTAACCAGTTCTGGACTGTACCAATCATGTATGCAGTTAAAATGGTCAGGTGTAACAATACTACGTTTAACGGTTTCACATGATTATCAGATCCTGCATTGCTCATTTTCTAGTTTAAGTGTTTTATCTGATCAATCACCGTCTATTACCACCAAGGAAAATGTTCCTGAACCAGTTGTGTACTGTTCCAATGCTGTATGCAGTTAAAATAGTTGGATGTAACGATACTAGGTTTAACAGTTTAAGGAGATTATCAGAACCTGTATTGCTCGTACTTTGTTTTATTGATTTCTAACCATGAGTTTACCTTGCAATATGAACAGTTAGACTGCTTCTAACCAGTTCTGGACTGTACCAATCATGTATGCAGTTAAAATGGTCAGATGTAACAATACTATGTTTAACGGTTTCACATGATTATCAGATCCTGTATTGCTCATTTTCAAGTTTAAGTGTTTTATCTGATAACTCACTGTCTATTACCACCAAGGAAATTGTTCCTGAACCAGTTGTGTACTGTTCCAATGCTGTATGGAGTTAAAATGGTTAGATGTAACGATACTAGGTTTAACAGTTTAAGATGCTTATCAGAAACTGTATTGCTCGTACTTTGCTTTATTGATTTCTGACCATGAGTTCGCCTTGCAACATGAACAGTTAGACTGCTTCTAACCAGTTCTGGACTGTACTAATCATGTATGCAGCTAAAATGGTCAGATGTAACAATACTACGTTTAACGGTTTCACATGATTATCAGATCCTGTATTTCTCATTTTCTAGTTTAAGTGTTGTATCTGGTATTTCACCGTCCATTACCAGCAACGAAATTGTTCCTGAATCAGTTGTATACTGTTCCAATGCTGTATGCAGTTAAAATGATTAGATGTAACGATACTAGGTTTAACAGTTTAAGATGCTTATCAGAACCTGTATTGCTCGTACTTTGTTTTTTTGATTTCTAACAAGGAGTTCGCCTTGCAATATGAACAATTTGAATGCTCTAAACCAGTTCTGATCTGTACCAGTCATGTATCCTTTAAAATTGTCAGATGTAACAATACTATGTTTAACGGTTTCACATGCGTATCAGATGCTGTATTGCTCATTTTCTAGTTTAAGTGTTTTATCTGGTATTTCGCCGTTCATTACCAACAAGGAAATTGTTCCTGAACCAGTTGTGTACTGTACCAATGCTGTATGCAGTTAAAATGGTTAGATGTAACGATTCTAGGTTTACCAGTTTAAGATGCTTATCAGAACCTGTATTGCTCGTACTTTGTTTTATTGATTTCTAACCATGATTTCGCCTTGCAATATGAACAGTTAGACTGCTTCTAACTAGTTCTGGACTGTACCAATCATGTATGCCGTTCAAATGTTCAGATGTAACAATACTACGTTTAACGGTTTCACATGATTATCAGATACTGTATTGCTCATTTTCTAGTTTAAGTCTTTTATCTGGTATTTCACCGTCCATTACTACTAAGGAAATTGTTCCTGAACCAGTTGTATACTGTTCCAATGCTGTATGCAGTTAAAATAGTTGGATGTAACGATACTAGGTTTAACAGTTTAAGGAGATTATCAGAACCTGTATTGCTCGTACTTTGTTTTATTGATTTCTAACCATGAGTTCGCCTTGCAACATGAACAGTTAGACAGCTTCTAACCAGTTCTGGACTGTACTAATCATGTATGCAGTTAAAATGGTCAGGTGTAACAATACTACGTTTAACGGTTTCACATGCGTATCAGATGCTGTATTGCTCATTTTCTTGTTTAATTGTTTTATCTGGTATTTCGCCGTCCAGTACCACCAAGGAAATTGTTCCTGAACAAGTTGTGTACTGTTCCAATGCTGTATGAAGTTAAAATGGTTAGATATAACGATTCTAGGATTACCAGTTTAAGATGCTTATCAGAACCTGTATTACTCGTACTTTGTTTTATTGATTTCTAACCATGAGTTCGCCTTGCAATATGAACAGTTAGACTGCTTCTAACCAGTTCTGGACTGTACCAATCATGTATGCAGTTAAAATGGTCAGGTGTAACAATACTACGTTTAACGGTTTCACATGATTATCAGATCCTGCATTGCTCATTTTCTAGTTTAAGTGTTTTATCTGATAAATCACCGTCTATTACCACCAAGGAAATTGTTCCTGAACCAGTTGTGTACTGTTCCAATGCTGTATGCAGTTAAAATGGTTAGATGTAACGATTCTAGGTTTACCAGTTTAAGATGCTTATCAGATCCTGTATTGCTCGTACCTTGTTTTATTGATTTCTAACCATGAGTTCGCCTTGCAATATGAACAGTTAGACTGCTTCTAACCGGTTCTGGACTGTACCAGTCATGTATGCAGTTAAAATGGTCAGATGTAACAATACTACGTTTAATGGTTTCACATGCGTATCAGATGCTGTATTGCTCATTTTCTAGTTTAAGTCTTTTATCTGGTATTTCACGGTCCATTACCACTAAGGAAATTGTTCCTGATCCAGTTGTGTACTGTTCCAATACTGTATGCAGTTAAAATGGTTAGATGTAACGATACTAGGTTTACCAGTTTAAGATGCTTATCAGAACCTGTCTTGCTCGTACTTAGTTTTATTGATTTCTAACCATGTGTTCGCCTTGCAATATGAACAATTTGAATGCTCTAAACCAGTTCTGGTCTGTACCAGTCATGTATCCTTTAAAATTTTCAGATGTAACGATACTATGTTTAACGGTTTCACATGCGTATCAGATGCTGTATTGCTCATTTTCTAGTTTAAGTGTTTTATCTGGTATTTCGCCGTCCATTACCACCAAGGAAATTGTTCCTGAACCAGTTGTGTACTGTTCCAATGCTGTATGCAGTTAAAATGGTTAGATGTAACGATTCTAGGTTTACCAGTTTAAGATGCTTATCAGATCCTGTATTGCTCGTACCTTGTTTTATTGATTTCTAACCATGAGTTCGCCTTGCAATATGAACAGATAGACTGCTTCTAACCGGTTCTGGACTGTACCAGTCATGTATGCAGTTAAAATGGTCAGATGTAACAATACTACGTTTAATGGTTTCACATGCGTATCAGATGCTGTATTGCTCATTTTCTAGTTTAAGTCTTTTATCTGGTATTTCACGGTCCATTTCCACTAAGGAAATTGTTCCTGATCCAGTTGTGTACTGTTCCAATCATGTATGCAGTTAAAATGGTCAGATGTAACAATACTATGTTTAAAGGTTTCACATGATTATCAGATCCTGTATTGCTCATTTTCTAGTTTAAGCGTTTTATCTGATAACTCACTGTCTATTACCACCAAGGAAATTGTTCCTGAATCAGTTGTATACTGTTCCAATGCTGTATGCAGTTAAAATGATTGTACTTTGTTTTATTGATTTCTAACCATGTGTTCGCCTTGCAATATAAACAATTTGAATGTTCTAAACCAGTTCTGGACTGTACCAGCCATGTATGCAGTTAAAATGATCATATGTAACAATACTACTTTTAACGGTTTCACATGTGTATAAGATGCTGTATTGCTTATTTTCTAGTTTAAGTGTTTTATCTGATATTTCGCCGTCCATTACCATCAAGGAAATTGTTCCTGAACTAGTTGTATACTGTTCCAATGCTGTATGAAGTTAAAATGGTTAGATATAACGATTCTAGGTTTACCAGTTTAAGATGCTTATCAGAACCTGTATTACTCGTACTTTGTTTTATTGATTTCTAACCATGAGTTTGCCTTGCAATATGAACAGTTAGACTGCTTCTAACCAGTTCTGGACTGTACCAATCATGTATGCAGTTAAAATGGTCAGATGTAACAATACTATGTTTAACGGTTTCACATGATTATCAGATCCTGTATTGCTCATTTTCTAGTTTAAGTGTTTTATCTGATAACTCACTGTCTATTACCACCAAGGAAATTGTTCCTGAACCAGTTGTGTACTGTTCCAATGCTGTATGGAGTTAAAATGGTTAGATGTAACGATACTAGGTTTAACAGTTTAAGATGCTTATCAGAACCTGTATTGCTCGTACTTTGTTTTATTGATTTCTGACCATGAGTTCGCCTTGCAACATGAACAGTTAGACTGCTTCTAACCAGTTCTGGACTGTACTAATCATGTATGCAGCTAAAATGGTCAGATGTAACAATACTACGTTTAACGGTTTCACATGATTATCAGATCCTGTATTTCTCATTTTCTAGTTTAAGTGTTGTATCTGGTATTTCACCGTCCATTACCAGCAACGAAATTGTTCCTGAATCAGTTGTATACTGTTCCAATGCTGTATGCAGTTAAAATGATTAGATGTAACGATACTAGGTTTAACAGTTTAAGATGCTTATCAGAACCTGTATTGCTCGTACTTTGTTTTTTTGATTTCTAACAAGGAGTTCGCCTTGCAATATGAACAATTTGAATGCTCTAAACCAGTTCTGATCTGTACCAGTCATGTATCCTTTAAAATTGTCAGATGTAACAATACTATGTTTAACGGTTTCACATGCGTATCAGATGCTGTATTGCTCATTTTCTAGTTTAAGTGTTTTATCTGGTATTTCGCCGTCCATTACCAACAAGGAAATTGTTCCTGAACCAGTTGTGTACTGTACCAATGCTGTATGCAGTTAAAATGGTTAGATGTAACGATTCTAGGTTTACCAGTTTAAGATGCTTATCAGAACCTGTATTGCTCGTACTTTGTTTTATTGATTTCTATCCATGATTTCGCCTTGCAATTAGACCTTACAGTTAGACTGCTTCTAACTAGTTCTGGACTGTACCAATCATGTATGCCGTTCAAATGTTCAGATGTAACAATACTACGTTTAACGGTTTCACATGATTATCAGATACTGTATTGCTCATTTTCTAGTTTAAGTCTTTTATCTGGTATTTCACCGTCCATTACTACTAAGGAAATTGTTCCTGAACCAGTTGTATACTGTTCCAATACTGTATGCAGTTAAAATGGTTAGATGTAACGATACTAGGTTTAACAGTTTAAGATGCTTATCAGAACCTGTATTGCTCGTACTTTGTTTTTTTGATTACTAACCATGAGTTCGCCTTTCAATATGAACAATTTGAATGCTCTAAACCAGTTCTGGCCTGTACCAGTCATGTATGCATTTAAAATGGTCAGATGTAGCAAAAATACGTTTAACGGTTTCACATGCGTATCAGATCCTGTATTGCTCATTTTCTAGTTTAAGTGTTTTATCTGGTACTTCTCCGTCCATTACCACTAAGGAAATTGTTTCCTGAACCAGTTCTGGACTGTACCAATCATGTATGCCGTTCAAATGGTCAGATGTAACAATACTACGTTTAACGGTTTCACATCCTTATCAGATACTGTATTGCTCATTTTCTAGTTTAAGTGTTTTATCTGGTATTTCACCGTCCATTACCACCAAGTAAATTGTTCCTGGACCAGTTGTGTACTGTTCCAATGCTGTATGCAGTTAAAATGGTTAGATGTGACGATACTAGGTTTAACAGTTTAAGATGCTTATCAGAACCTGTATTGCTCGTACTTTGTTTTAATGATTTCTAACCATGAGTTCGCCTTGCAATATGAACAGTTAGACTGCTTCTAACCAGTTCTGGACTGTACCAGTCATGTATGCCGTTCAAATGTTCAGATGTAACAATACTACGTTTAACGGTTTCACATGATTATCAGATCCTGTATTTCTCATTTTCTAGTTTAAGTGTTTTATCTGGTATTTCACCGTCCATTACCACCAAGTAAATTGTTCCTGGACCAGTTGTGTACTGTTCCAATGCTGTATGCAGTTAAAATGGTTAGATGTGACGATACTAGGTTTAACAGTTTAAGATGCTTATCAGAACCTGTGTTGCTCGTACTTTGTTTTATTGATTTCTAACCATGAGTTCGCCTTGCGATATGATCAATTTGAATGTTCTAAACCAGTTCTAGACTGTACAAGTCATGTATGCAGTTAAAATGGTCAGATGTAACAATACTACGTTTAATGGTTTCACATGCGTATCAGATGCTGTATTGCTCATTTTCTAGTTTAAGTGTTTTATCTGATAATTCACCGTCTATTACCACCAAGGAAATTGTTCCTGAACCAGTTGTGTACTGTTCCAATGCTGTATGCATTTAAAATGGTTAGATGTAACGATACTAGGTTTAACAGTTTAAGATGCTTATCAGAACCTGTATTGCTCGTACCTTGTTTTATTGATTTCTAACCATGAGTTCGCCTTGCAATATGATCAATTTGAATGTTCTAAACCAGTTCTGGACTGTACTAGTCATGTATCCGTTCAAATTGTCAGATGTAACAATACTACGTTTAACGGTTTCACATGATTATCAGATCCTGCATTGCTCATTTTCTAGTTTAAGTGTTTTATCTGATAATTCACCGTCCATTACCACCAAGAAAATTGTTCCAGCACCAGTTGTGTACTGTTCCAATGCTGTATGCAGCTAAAATGGTTAGATATAACGATTCTAGGTTTACCAGTTTAAGATGCTTATCAGAACCTGTATTGCTCGTACTTTGCTTTTATTGATTTCTAACCATGAGCTCGCCTTGCAATATGAACAGTTAGACTTCTTCTAACCAGTTCTGGACTGTACCAATCATGCTTTCGGTTCAAATGGTCAGATGTAAAAATACTACGTTTAACGGTTTCACATCCTTATCAGATCCTGTATTGCTCATTTTCTAGTTTAAGTGTTTTATCTGATAATTCACCGTCTATTACCACCAAGGAAATTGTTCCTGAACCAGTTGTGTACTGTTCCAATGCTGTATGCATTTAAAATGGTTAGATGTAACGATACTAGGTTTAACAGTTTAAGATGCTTATCAGAACCTGTATTGCTCGTACCTTGTTTTATTGATTTCTAACCATGAGTTCGCCTTGCAATATGATCAATTTGAATGTTCTAATCCAGTTCTGGACTGTACTAGTCATGTATCCGTTCAAATTGTCAGATGTAACAATACTACGTTTAACGGTTTCACATGATTATCAGATCCTGCATTGCTCATTTTCTAGTTTAAGTGTTTTATCTGATAATTCACCGTCCATTACCACCAAGAAAATTGTTCCAGCACCAGTTGTGTACTGTTCCAATGCTGTATGCAGCTAAAATGGTTAGATATAACGATTCTAGGTTTACCAGTTTAAGATGCTTATCAGAACCTGTATTGCTCGTACTTTGTTTTATTGATTTCTAACCATGAGTTCGCCTTGCCATATGAACGGTTAGACTGCTTCTAACCAGTTCTGGACTGTACCAATCATGTATGCAGTTAAAATGGTCAGATGTAACAATACTATGTTTAACGATTTCACATCCTTATCAGATCCTGTATTGCTCATTTTCTAGTTTAAGTGTTTTATCTGATAACTTCACCGTCTATTACCACCAAGGAAATTGTTCCTGAACCAGTTGTGTACTGTTCCAATGCTGTATGCAGTTAAAATGGTTAGATGTAACGATAGTAGGTTTAACAGTTTAAGATGCTTATCAGAACCTGTATTGCTCGTACCTTGTTTAGTTGATTTCTAACCATGAGTTCCTCTTACAATATGAATAGTTAGACTGCTTCTAACCGGTTCTGGACTGTACCAGTCATGTATGCACTTAGAATGGTCAGATGTAACAATACTACGTTTACCGGTTTCAAATGCGTATCAGATGCTGTATTGCTCATTTTCTAGTTTAAGTGTTGTATCTGGTATTTCACCGTCCATTACCACCAAGGAAATTGTTCCTGAACCAGTTGTGTACTGTTCCAATGCTGTATGCAGTTAAAATGGTTAGATGTAACGATACTAGGTTTAACAGTTTAAGATGCTTATCAGAACCTGTATTGCTCGTACTTTGTTTTATTGATTTCTAACCATGATTTCGACGTGCAATATGAACAGTTAGACTGCTTCTAACTAGTTCTGGACTGTACCAATCATGTATGCCGTTCAAATGTTCAGATGTAACAATACTACGTTTAACGGTTTCACATCCTTGTCAGATCCTGTATTTCTCATTTTCTAGTTTAAGTGTTTTATCTGGTATTTCACCGTCCATTACCACCAAGTAAATTGTTCCTGGACCAGTTGTGTACTGTTCCAATGCTGTATGCAGTTAAAATGGTTAGATGTGACGATACTAGGTTTAACAGTTTAAGATGCTTATCAGAACCTGTATTGCTCGTACTTTGTTTTATTGATTTCTAACCATGAGTTCGCCTTGCAATATGATCAATTTGAATGTTCTAAACCAGTTCTGGACTGTACTAGTCATGTATCCGTTCAAATTGTCAGATGTAACAATACTACGTTTAACGGTTTCACATGATTATCAGATCCTGCATTGCTCATTTTCTAGTTTAAGTGTTTTCTCTGATAATTCACCGTCCATTACCACCAAGAAAATTGTTCCAGCACCAGTTGTGTACTGTTCCAATGCTGTATGCAGTTAAAATAGTTTGATGTAACGATACTAGGTTTAACAGTTTAAGGTGATTATCAGAACCTGTATTGCTCGTACTTTGTTTTATTGATTTCTAACCATGAGTTCGCCTTGCAACATGAACAGTTAGACTGCTTCTAACCAGTTCTGGACTGTACCAATCATGTATGCAGTTAAAATGGTCAGGTGTAACAATACTACGTTTAACGGTTTCACATGATTATCAGATCCTGCATTGCTCATTTTCTAGTTTAAGTGTTTTATCTGATAAATCACCGTCTATTACCATCAAGGAAATTGTTCCTGAACCAGTTGTGTACTGTTCCAATGCTGTATGCAGTTAAAATGTTTAGATGTAACGATACTAGGTTTAACAGTTTATGATGCTTATCAGAACCTGTATTGCTCGTGCTTTGTTTTAATGATTTCTAACCATGAGTTCGCCTTGCAATATGAACAGTTAGACTGCTTCTAACCAGTTCTGGACTGTACCAATCATGTATGCAGTTAAAATGGTCAGATGTAACAATACTATGTTTAACGGTTTCACATGATTATCAGATCCTGTATTGCTCATTTTCTAGTTTAAGTGTTTTATCTGATAACTCACCGTCTATTACCACCAAGGAAATTGTTCCTGAACCAGTTGTGTACTGCTTCCAATGCTGTATGCAGTTAAAATGGTTAGATGTAACGATAGTAGGTTTAACAGTTTAAGATGCTTATCAGAACCTGTATTGCTCGTACCTTGTTTCAGTTGATTTCTAACCATGAGTTCGCTCTTAGCAATATGAATAGTTAGACTGCTTCTAACCGGTTCTGGACTGTACCAGTCATGTATGCACTTAGAATGGTCAGATGTAACAATACTACGTTTAACGGTTTCACATGCGTATCAGATGCTGTATTGCTCATTTTCTAGTTTAAGTGTTTTATCTGGTATTTCGCCGTCCATTACCACCAAGGAAATTGTTCCTGAACCAGTTGTGTACTGTTCCAATGCTGTATGCAGTTAAAATGGTTAGATGTAACGATAGTAGGTTTACCAGTTTAAGATGCTTATCAGAACCTGTATTGCTCGTACTTTGTTTTATTGATTTCTAACCATGAGTTCGCCTTGCAATATGAACAGTTAGACTGCTTCTAACTAGTTCTGGACTGTACCAATCATGTATGCCGTTCAAATGTTCAGATGTAACAATACTACGTTTAACGGTTTCACATCCTTGTCAGATCCTGTATTTCTCATTTTCTAGTTTAAGTGTTTTATCTGGTATTTCACCGTCCATTACCACCAAGGAAATTGTTCCTGAACCAGTTGTGTACTGTTCCAATGCTGTATGCAGTTAAAATGGTTAGATGTAACGATACTAGGTTTAACAGTTTAAGATGCTTATCAGAACCTGTATTGCTCGTACTTTGTTTTATTGATTTCTAACCATGATTTCGCCTTGCAATATGAACAGTTAGACTGCTTCTAACCAGTTCTGGACTGTACCAATCATGTATGCCGTTCAAATTGTCAGATGTAACAATACTACGTTTAACGGTTTCACATGATTATCAGATCCTGCTATTGCTCATTTTCTAGTTTAAGTGTTTTATCTGATAATTCACCGTCCATTACCACCAAGGAAATTGTTCCTGAACCAGTTGTGTACTGTTCCAATGCTGTATGCAGTTAAAATGTTTAGATGTAACGATACTAGGTTTAACAGTTTAAGATGCTTATCAGAACCTGTATTGCTCGTACTTTGTTTTATTGATTTCTAACCATGAGTTCGCCTTGCAATATGAACAGTTAGACTGCTTCTAACCAGTTCTGGACTGTACCAATCATGTATGCAGTTAAAATGGTCAGATGTAACAATACTACGTTTAACGGTTTCACATGATTATCAGATCCTGCATTGCTCATTTTCTAGTTTAAGTGTTTTATCTGATAATTCACCGTCTATTACCATCAAGGAAATTGTTCCTGAACCAGTTGTGTACTGTTCCAATGCTGTATGCAGTTAAAATGTTTAGATGTAACGATACTAGGTTTAACAGTTTAAGATGCTTATCAGAACCTGTATTGCTCGTACTTTGTTTTATTGATTTCTAACCATGAGTTCGCCTTGCAATATGAACAGTTAGACTGCTTCTAACCAGTTCTGGACTGTACCAGTCATGTATGCCGTTCAAATGTTCAGATGTAACAATACTACGTTTAACGGTTTCACATCCTTATCAGATCCTGTATTTCTCATTTTCTAGTTTAAGTGTTTTATCTGGTATTTCACCGTCCATTACCACCAAGTAAATTGTTCCTGGACCAGTTGTGTACTGTTCCAATGCTGTATGCAGTTAAAATGGTTAGATGTGACGATACTAGGTTTAACAGTTTAAGATGCTTATCAGAACCTGTATTGCTCGTACTTTGTTTTATTGATTTCTAACCATGAGTTCGCCTTGCAATATGAATCAATTTGAATGTTCTAAACCAGTTCTAGGACTGTACCAGTCATGTATGCAGTTAAAATGGTCAGATGTAACAATACTACGTTTAACTGGTTTCACATGCGTATCAGATGCTGTATTGCTCATTTTCTAGTTTAAGTGTTTTATCTGATAATTCACCGTCTATTACCACCAAGGAAATTGTTCCTGAACCAGTTGTGTACTGTTCCAATGCTGTATGCAGTTAAAATGGTTAGATGTAACGATACTAGGTTTAACAGTTTAAGATGCTTATCAGAACCTGTATTGCTCGTACTTTGTTTTATTGATTTCTAACCATGAGTTCGCCTTGCAATATGATCAATTTGAATGTTCTAAACCAGTTCTGGACTGTACTAGTCATGTATCCGTTCAAATTGTCAGATGTAACAATACTACGTTTAACGGTTTCACATGATTATCAGATCCTGCATTGCTCATTTTCTAGTTTAAGTGTTTTATCTGATAATTCACCGTCCATTACCACCAAGGAAATTGTTCCAGAACCAGTTGTGTACTGTTCCAATGCTGTATGCAGTTAAAATGGTTAGATGTGACGATTCTAGGTTTACCAGTTTAAGATGCTTATCAGAACCTGTATTGCTCGTACTTTGTTTTATTGATTTCTAACCATGATTTCGCCTTGCAATATGAACAGTTTAGACTGCTTCTAACCAGTTCTGGACTGTACCAATCATGTATGCATTTAAAATGGTCAGATGTAACAATACTACGTTTAACGGTTTCACATCCTTATCAGATCCTGTATTGCTCATTTTCTAGTTTAAGTGTTTTATCTGGTATTTCACCGTCCATTACCACTAAGGAAATTGTTCCTGAACCAGTTGTGTACTGTTCCAATGCTGTATGCAGTTAAAATGGTTAGATATTAACGATTCTAGGTTTAACAGTTTAAGATGCTTATCAGAACCTGTATTGCTCGTACTTTGTTTTAATGATTTCTACCCATGATTTCGCCTTGCAATATGAACAGTTAGACTGCTTCTAACCAGTTCTGGACTGTACCAATCATGTATGCCGTTCAAATGGTCAGATGTAACAATACTACGTTTAACGGTTTCACATGATTATCAGATCCTGTATTGCTCATTTTCTAGTTTAAGTGTTTTATCTGATAATTCACCGTCTATTACCACCAAGGAAATTGTTCCTGAACCAGTTGTGTACTGTTCCAATGCTGTATGCAGTTAAAATGGTTAGATATAACGATTCTAGGTTTACCAGTTTAAGATGCTTATCAGAACCTGTATTGCTCGTACTTTGTTTTATTGATTTCTAACCATGAGTTCGCCTTGCAATATGAACAGTTAGACTGCTTCTAACCAGTTCTGGACTGTACCAATCATGTATGCAGTTAAAATGGTCAGATGTAACAATACTACGTTTAACGGTTTCACATGATTATCAGATCCTGCATTGCTCATTTTCTAGTTTAAGTGTTTTATCTGATAATTCACCGTCCTATTACCACCAAGGAAATTGTTCCTGAACCAGTTGTGTACTGTTCCAATGCTGTATGCAGTTAAAATGGTTAGATGTAACGATTCTAGGTTTACCAGTTTAAGATGCTTATCAGAACCTGTATTGCTCGTACTTTGTTTTATTGATTTCTAACCATGAGTTCGCCTTGCAATATGAACAGTTAGACTGCTTCTAACCAGTTCTGGACTGTACCAGTCATGTATGCAGTTAAAATGATCAGATGTAACAATACTACGTTTAACGGTTTCACATGCGTATCAGATGCTGTATTGCTCATTTTCTAGTTTAAGTGTTTTATCTGGTATTTCACCGTCCATTACCACCAAGGAAATTGTTCCTGAACCAGTTGTGTACTGTTCCAATGCTGTATGCAGTTAAAATGGTTAGATGTAACGATTCTAGGTTTACCAGTTTAAGATGCTTATCAGAACCTGTATTACTCGTACTTTGTTTTATTGATTTCTAACCATGAGTTTCGCCTTGCAATATGAACAGTTAGACTGCTTCTAACCAGTTCTGGACTGTACCAATCATGTATGCAGTTAAATGGTCAGATGTAACAATACTATGTTTAACGGTTTCACATGATTATAAGATCCTGTATTGCTCATTATCTAGTTTAAGTGTTTTATCTGATAATTCACCGTCTATTACCACCAAGGAAATTGTTCCTGAACCAGTTGTGTACTGTTCCAATGCTGTATGGAGTTAAAATGGTTAGATGTAACGATACTAGGTTTAACAGTTTAAGATGCTTATCAGAACCTGTATTGCTCGTACTTTGTTTTATTGATTTCTAACCATGAGTTCGCCTTGCAATATGATCAATTTGAATGTTCTAAACCAGTTCTGGACTGTACTAGTCATGTATCCGTTCAAATTGTCAGATGTAACAATACTACGTTTAACGGTTTCACATGCGTATCAGATCCTGTATTGCTCATTTTCTAGTTTAAGTATTTTATCTGGTATTTCACCGTCCATTACCACTAAGGAAATTGTTCCTGAACCAGTTGTGTACTGTTCCAATGCTGTATGCAGTTAAAATGGTTAGATGTAACGATACTAGGTTTACCAGTTTAAGATGCTTATCAGAACCTGTATTGCTCGTACTTAGTTTATTGATTTCTAACCATGAATTCGCCTTGCAATATGAACAGTTAGACTGCTTCTAACCAGTTCTGGACTGTACCAATCATGTATGCAGTTAAAATGGTCAGATGTAACAATACTACGTTTAACGGTTTCACATGATTATCAGATCCTGTATTGCTCATTTTCTAGTTTAAGTATTTTATCTGGTATTTCTCCGTCCATTACCACTAAGGAAATTGTTCCTGAACCAGTTGTGTACTGTTCCAATGCTGTATGCAGTTAAAATGGTTAGATGTAACGATACTAGGTTTAACAGTTTAAGATGCTTATCAGAACCTGTATTGCTCGTACTTTGTTTTATTGATTTCTAACCATGAATTCGCCTTGCAATATGAACAATTTGAATGCTTCTAAACCAGTTCTGGACTGTACCAGTCATGTATGCAGTTAAAATGGTCAGATGTAACAATACTACGTTTAACGGTTTCACATGCGTATCAGATGCTGTATTGCTCATTTTCTAGTTTAAGTGTTTTATCTGGTATTTCACCGTCCATTACCACCAAGGAAATTGTTCCTGAACCAGTTGTGTACTGTTCCAATGCTGTATGAAGTTAAAATGGTTAGATATAACGATTCTAGGTTACCAGTTTAAGATGCTTATCAGAACCTGTATTGCTCGTACTTTGTTTTATTGATTTCTAACCATGATTTCGCCTTGCAATATGAACAGTTAGACTGCTTCTAACCTAGTTCTGGACTGTACCAATCATGTATGCCGTTCAAATGGTCAGATGTAACAATACTACGTTTAACGGTTTCACATCCTTATCAGATCCTGTATTGCTCATTTTCTAGTTTAAGTGTTTTATCTGGTATTTCACCGTCCATTACCACCAAGGAAATTGTTCCTGACCAGTTGTGTACTGTTCCAATGCTGTATGCAGTTAAAATGGTTAGATGTAACGATACTAGGTTTAACAGTTTAAGATGCTTATCAGAACCTGTATTGCTCGTACATTGTTTTATTGATTTCTAACCATGAGTTCGCCTTGCAATATGAATCAATTTGAATGTTCTAAACCAGTTCTGGACTGTACTAGTCATGTATCCGTTCAAATTGTCAGATGTAACAATACTACGTTTAACGGTTTCACATGATTATCAGATCCTGCTATTGCTCATTTTCTAGTTTAAGTGATTTTATCTGATAATTCACCGTCCATTACCACCAAGGAAATTGTTCCTGAACCAGTTGTGTACTGTTCCAATGCTGTATGCAGTTAAAATGGTTAGATGTAACGATACTAGGTTTAACAGTTTAAGATGCTTATCAGAACCTGTATTGCTCGTACTTTGTTTTATTGATTTCTAACCATGAGTTCGCCTTGCAATATGAACAGTTAGACTGCTTCTAACCAGTTCTGGACTGTACCAATCATGTATGCAGTTAAAATGGTCAGATGTAACAATACTACGTTTAACGGTTTCACATGATTATCAGATCCTGTATTGCTCATTTTCTAGTTTAAGTGTTTTATCTGATAATTCACCGTCTATTACCACCAAGGAAATTGTTCCTGAACCAGTTGTGTACTGTTCCAATGCTGTATGCAGTTAAAATGGTTAGATGTAACGATACTAGGTTTACCAGTTTTATTGATTTCTAACCATGAGTTCGCCTTGCAATATGATCAGTTAGACTGCTTCTAACCAGTTCTGGACTGTACCAATCATGTATGCCGTTCAAATGGTCAGATGTAACAATACTACGTTTAACGGTTTCACATGCTTATCAGATCCTGTATTGCTCATTTTCTAGTTTAAGTGTTTTATCTGGTATTTCACCGTCCATTACCACCAAGGAAATTGTTCCTGAACCAGTTGTGTACTGTTCCAATGCTGTATGCAGTTAAAATGGTTAGATGTAACGATACTAGGTTTAACAGTTTAAGATGCTTATCAGAACCTGTATTGCTCGTACTTTGTTTTATTGATTTCTAACCATGAGTTCGCCTTGCAATATGAACAATTTGAATGCTTCTAAACCAGTTCTGGACTGTACCAGTCATGTATGCAGTTAAAATGGTCAGATGTAACAATACTACGTTTAACGGTTTCACATGCGTATCAGATCCTGTATTGCTCATTTTCTAGTTTAAGTGTTTTATCTGATAATTCACCGTCTATTACCACCAAGGAAATTGTTCCTGAACCAGTTGTGTACTGTTCCAATGCTGTATGCAGTTAAAATGGTTAGATGTAACGATACTAGGTTTAACAGTTTAAGATGCTTATCAGAACCTGTATTGCTCGTACTTTGTTTTATTGATTTCTAACCATGAGTTCGCCTTGCAATATGATCAATTTGAATGTTCTAAACCAGTTCTGGACTGTACTAGTCATGTATGCCGTTCAAATTGTCAGATGTAACAATACTACGTTTAACGGTTTCACATGATTATCAGATCCTGTATTGCTCATTTTCTAGTTTAAGTGTTTTATCTGATAATTCACCGTCCATTACCACCAAGGAAATTGTTCCAGAACCAGTTGTGTACTGTTCCAATGCTGTATGCAGTTAAAATGGTTAGATGTAACGATTCTAGGTTTACCAGTTTAAGATGCTTATCAGAACCTGTATTGCTCGTACTTTGTTTTATTGATTTCTAACCATGAGTTCGCCTTGCAATATGAACAGTTAGACTGCTTCTAACAGGTTCTGGACTGTACCAGTCATGTATGCAGTTAAAATGGTCAGATGTAACAATACTACGATTAACGGTTTCACATGCTTATCAGATCCTGTATTGCTCATTTTCTAGTTTAAGTGTTTATCTGGTATTTCACCGTCCATTACCACCAAGGAAATTGTTCCTGAACCAGTTGTGTACTGTTCCAATGCTGTATGCAGTTAAAATGGTTAGATGTAACGATTACTAGGTTTACCAGTTTAAGATGCTTATCAGAACCTGTATTGCTCGTACTTTGTTTTATTGATTTCTAACCATGAGTTTCGCCTTGCAATATGAACAGTTAGACTGCTTCTAACCAGTTCTGGACTGTACCAGTCATGTATGCAGTTAAAATGGTCAGATGTAACAATACTACGTTTAACGGTTTCACGTGAGTATCAGATCCTGTATTGCTCATTTTCTAGTTTAAGTGTTTTATCTGGTATTTCACCGTCCATTACCACCAAGGAAATTGTTCCTGAACCAGTTGTGTACTGTTCCAATGCTGTATGCAGTTAAAATGGTTAGATATAACGATTCTAGGTTTAACAGTTTAAGATGCTTATCAGAACCTGTATTGATCGTACTTTGTTTTATTGATTTTGAACCATGAGTTCGCCTTGCAATATGAACAATTTGAATGTTCTAAATCAGTTCTGGACTGTACCAGCCATGTATGCAGTTAAAATGATCAGATGTAACAATACTACGTTTAACGGTTTCACATGCTTATCAGATCCTGTATTGCTCATTTTCTAGTTTAAGTATTTTATCTGGTATTTCACCGTCCATTACCACCAAAGAAATTGTTCCTGAACCAGTTGTGTAATGTTCCAATACTGTATGCAGTTAAAATGGTTAGATGTAACGATTCTAGGTTTACCTGTTTAAGATGATTATCAGAACCTGTATTGCTCGTACTTAGTTTTATTGATTTCTAACCATGAGTTCGCCTTGCAATATAAACAATTTGAATGTTCTAAACCAGTTCTGGACTGTACCAGCCATGTATGCAGTTAAAATGATCATAT
>JACCIA010000162.1:0-24097 GCA_018906985.1 Apocrypta bakeri | reverse complement strand
CATTTTTGAGCATAAGCTCAGGAGCTTTCGCAAAAGTTTTTCAGTCTGGTACATAAGTTTATGAGGCTTGCGCCTAAGCTCAGGAGCTTGAGCATAAGTTTTTTAGGCTCGCGCCTAAGCTCAGGAGCTTGCGCCTAAGATTCTCATTTTTGAGCATAAGCTCAGGAGCTTTCGCAAATTTTTTCAGTCTAGCACATAAGTTTATGAAGCTTTCGCCTAGGCTCAGGAGCTTGCGCATAAGGTTCTCATTTTTGAGCATAAGCTCAGGAGCTTTCGCTAATTTTTTCAGTCTTGCACATAAGTTTATGAGGCTTGCGACTAAGCTCAGGAGCTTGAGCATAAGGTTCTCATTTTTTAGCATAACTCAGGAGCTTTCGCATAAGTTTTTTAGGCTTGCGCCTAAGCTCAGGAGCTTTCGCAAATGTTTTCAGTCTGGCACATAAGTTTATGAGGCTTGCGCCTAAGTTCAGGAGCTTGCGCATAAGATTCTTATTTTTGAGCATTAGCTCAAAAGCTTTCGCAAATTTTTTCAGTCTTGCACATAAGTTTTTTTAGACTTACGCCAAAGGCAGGAGCTTTCGCATAAGTTTTTTAGGCTTGCGCCTAATCTCAGGAGCTTGTGCATATGATTCTCATTTTTGAGAATAAGCTCAGGAGCTTTCGCATAAGTTTTTCAGTCTAGCACATAAGTTTATGAGGCTTGCGCCTAAGCTCAGGAGCTTGCGCATAAGATTCTTATTTTTGAGCATTAGCTCAAAAGCTTTCGCAAATTTTTTCAGTCTTGCACATAAGTTTTTTTAGACTTACGCCGAAGGCAGGAGCTTTCGCATAAGTTTTTTAGGCTTGCGCCTAATCTCAGGAGATTGCGCATAAGTTTTTTAGGCTCGCGCTTAAGTTCAGGAGCTTGCGCATATGATTCTCATTTTTGAGCATAAGCTCAGGAGCTTCCGCAAATTTTTTCAGTATTGCACATAAGTTTATGAAGCTTGCGCATAAGCTCAGGAGCTTGCGCATAAGATTCTCATTTTTGAGCATAAGCTCAGGAGCTTTCGCTAATTTTTTCAGTCTTGCACATAAGTTTATGAGGCTTGCGACTAAGCTCAGGAGCTTGCGAATAAGATTCTCATTTTTGAGCATAAGCTCAGGAACTTTCGCAAATTTTTTCAGTCTAGCACATAAGTTTTGTTAGGCTTGCGCCTAAGCTCAGGAGCTTGCAAATAAGATTCTCATTTTTGAGCATAAGCTCAGGAGCTTTCGCATAAGTTTTTCAGTCTGGTACATAAGTTTATGGAGCTTGCGAATAAGATTCTCATTTTTGAGTATAAGCTCAGGAGCTTTCGCTAATTTTTCAGTCTGGTACATAAGTTTATGGAGCTTGCGAATAAGATTCTCATTTTGAGAATAAGCTCAGGAGCTTTCGCTAATTTTTTCAGTCTTGCACATAATTTTATGAGGCTTCCGATTAAGCTCAGGAGCTTGCGAATAAGATTCTCATTTTTGAGCATAAGCTCAGGAGCTGTCGCATAAGTTTTTAGGCTTGCGCCTAAGCTCAGGAGCTTGCGCATAAGATTCTCAATTTTGTGCATAAGCTCAGGAGCTTCCGCAAATTTTTTTAGTATTGTACATAAGTTTATGAGGCTTGCGCCTAAGCTCAGGAGCTTGCAATAAGATTTTATTTGGCTGGCATAAGCTCAGGAGCTTTCGCATAAGATCTTGATTTTTGAGATAAGCAAGCTTTCGCATAAGTTTAGGTTGCGCCTGAGCTTGCCTTCAGGACTTGCGCATAAGTTTATTAGGCTTGCGCTAAGCTCAGGAGCTTGCGATAAGATTCTCATTTTTGAGCATAAGCTCAGAGCTTTCGCAAAAGTTTTTCAGTCTACACATAAGTTTATGAGGCTGCGCCTAAGCTCAGGAGCTTGCGATAGATTCTCATTTTTGAGCATAAGCTCAAGAGCTTTCGCAAATTTTTCAGTCTTGCACATAAGTTTATGAGGCTTGCGCTAAGCTCAGGAGCTGCGCATAAGATTCGCATTTTTGAGCATAAGCTCGGAGCTTTCGATAATTTTTTCGTCTAGCAACATATGTTTATGAGGCTCGCGCCTAAGCTCAGGATCTTGCGCATAGATTCTCATTTTTGAGCATAAGCTCAGGAGCTTTCGCAAATTATTTCAGTCTAGCACATAAGTTTATGAAGCTTGCGCATAAGCTCAGGAGCTTGCGCATAAGATTCTCATTTTTTAGCATAAGCTCAGGAGCTTTCGCATAAGTTTTTTAGGCTTGCGCCTAAGCTCAGGAGCTTGCGCATATGATTCTCATTTTTGAGCATAAGCTCAGGAGCTTCCGCAAATTTTTTTAGTATTGTACATAAGTTTATGAGGCTTGCGCATAAGCTCAGGAGCTTGAGTATAAGGTTCTCATTTTTTAGCATAAGCTCAGGAACTTTCGCAAATTTTTTCAGTCTAGCACATAAGTTTATGAGGCTTGCGACTAAGCTCAGGAGCTTGAGTATAAGGTTCTAATTTTTTAGCATAAGCTCAGGAACTTTCGCAAATTTTTTCAGTCTAGCACATAAGTTTATGAGGCTTGCGCCTAAGCTCAGGAGCTTGCGCATAAGTTTTTTAGGCTCGCGCCTAAGCTCAGGAGCTTGCGCCTAAGATTCTCATTTTTTAGCATAAGTTCAGGAGCTTTCGCAAATTTTTTCAGTCTAGCACATAAGTTTATGAAGCTTTCGCCTAGGCTCAGGAGCTTGCGCATAAGGTTCTCATTTTTGAGCATAAGCTCAGGACCTTTCGCAAAAGTTTTTCAGTCTGGTACATAAGTTTATGAGGCTTGCGCCTAAGCTCAGGAGCTTGCGCATAAGACTCTCATTTTTGAGCATAAGCTCAGGAGCTTTCGTTAAGTTTTTCAGTATTGCACATAAGTTTATGAAGCTTGCGCATAAGCTCAGGAGCTTGCGCAAATTTTTTTAGTATTGTACATAAGTTTATGAGGCTTGCGCCTAAGCTCAGGAGCTAGCGAAAAAGATTCTCATTTTTGAGAATAAGCTCAGGAGCTTTCGCAAATTATTTCAGTCTAGCACATAAGTTTATGAGGCTTGCGCCTTAGCTCAGGAGCTTGCGCATATGATTCTCATTTTTGAGCATAAGCTCAGGAGCTTTCGCAAAAGTTTTTCAGTCTGGTACATAAGTTTATGAGGCTTGCGCCTAAGCTCAGGAGCTTGAGCATAAGTTTTTTAGGCTCGCGCCTAAGCTCAGGAGCTTGCGCCTAAGATTCTCATTTTTGAGCATAAGCTCAGGAGCTTTCGCAAATTTTTTCAGTCTAGCACATAAGTTTATGAAGCTTTCGCCTAGGCTCAGGAGCTTGCGCATAAGGTTCTCATTTTTGAGCATAAGCTCAGGAGCTTTCGCTAATTTTTTCAGTCTTGCACATAAGTTTATGAGGCTTGCGACTAAGCTCAGGAGCTTGAGCATAAGGTTCTCATTTTTTAGCATAACTCAGGAGCTTTCGCAAATGTTTTCAGTCTGGCACATAAGTTTATGAGGCTTGCGCCTAAGTTCAGGAGCTTGCGCATAAGATTCTTATTTTTGAGCATTAGCTCAAAAGCTTTCGCAAATTTTTTCAGTCTTGCACATAAGTTTTTTTAGACTTACGCCAAAGGCAGGAGCTTTCGCATAAGTTTTTTAGGCTTGCGCCTAATCTCAGGAGCTTGTGCATATGATTCTCATTTTTGAGAATAAGCTCAGGAGCTTTCGCATAAGTTTTTCAGTCTAGCACATAAGTTTATGAGGCTTGCGCCTAAGCTCAGGAGCTTGCGCATAAGATTCTTATTTTTGAGCATTAGCTCAAAAGCTTTCGCAAATTTTTTCAGTCTTGCACATAAGTTTTTTTAGACTTACGCCGAAGGCAGGAGCTTTCGCATAAGTTTTTTAGGCTTGCGCCTAATCTCAGGAGATTGCGCATAAGTTTTTTAGGCTCGCGCTTAAGTTCAGGAGCTTGCGCATATGATTCTCATTTTTGAGCATAAGCTCAGGAGCTTCCGCAAATTTTTTCAGTATTGCACATAAGTTTATGAAGCTTGCGCATAAGCTCAGGAGCTTGCGCATAAGATTCTCATTTTTGAGCATAAGCTCAGGAGCTTTCGCTAATTTTTTCAGTCTTGCACATAAGTTTATGAGGCTTGCGACTAAGCTCAGGAGCTTGCGAATAAGATTCTCATTTTTGAGCATAAGCTCAGGAACTTTCGCAAATTTTTTCAGTCTAGCACATAAGTTTTGTTAGGCTTGCGCCTAAGCTCAGGAGCTTGCAAATAAGATTCTCATTTTTGAGCATAAGCTCAGGAGCTTTCGCATAAGTTTTTCAGTCTGGTACATAAGTTTATGGAGCTTGCGAATAAGATTCTCATTTTTGAGTATAAGCTCAGGAGCTTTCGCTAATTTTTCAGTCTGGTACATAAGTTTATGGAGCTTGCGAATAAGATTCTCATTTTTGAGAATAAGCTCAGGAGCTTTCGCTAATTTTTTCAGTCTTGCACATAATTTTATGAGGCTTCCGATTAAGCTCAGGAGCTTGCGAATAAGATTCTCATTTTTGAGCATAAGCTCAGGAGCTGTCGCATAAGTTTTTTAGGCTTGCGCCTAAGCTCAGGAGCTTGCGCATAAGATTCTCAATTTTGTGCATAAGCTCAGGAGCTTCCGCAAATTTTTTTAGTATTGTACATAAGTTTATGAGGCTTGCGCCTAAGCTCAGGAGCTAGCGAAAAAGATTCTCATTTTTGAGCATAAGCTCAGGAGCTTTCGCAAATTTTTTTAGTTTAGCACTTTGAACTTGTTTATGAAGCTTGCGCCTAGGCTAAGGAGCTTGCGAATAAGTTTTTAAGGATTGCGTTTAAGCTCAGGAGCTTTCGCATAACTTTTTAGGCTTGAGCCTAAGTTCAGGAGCTTGCGCATATGATTCTCATTTTTGAGCATAAGCTCAGGAGCTTCCGCAAATTTTTTCAGTCTTGCACATAAGTTTATGAGGCTTGCGACTAAGCTCAGGAGCTTGCGAATAAGATTCTCATTTTTGAGCATAAGCTCAGGAACTTTCGCAAATTTTTTCAGTCTAGCACATAAGTTTTGTTAGGCTTGCGCCTAAGCTCAGGAGCTTGCGAATAAGATTCTCATTTTTGAGCATAAGCTCAGGAGCTTTCGCATAAGTTTTTCAGTCTGGTACATAAGTTTATGGAGCTTGCGAATAAGATTCTCATTTTTGAGTATAAGCTCAGGAGCTTTCGCTAATTTTTCAGTCTGGTACATAAGTTTATGGAGCTTGCGAATAAGATTCTCATTTTTGAGAATAAGCTCAGGAGCTTTCGCTAATTTTGTCAGTCTTGCACATAATTTTATGAGGCTTCCGATTAAGCTCAGGAGCTTGCGAATAAGATTCTCATTTTTGAGCATAAGCTCAGGAGCTGTCGCATAAGTTTTTTAGGCTTGCGCCTAAGCTCAGGAGCTTGCGCATAAGATTCTCAATTTTGTGCATAAGCTCAGGAGCTTCCGCAAATTTTTTTAGTATTGTATATAAGTTTATGAGGCTTGCGCCTAAGCTCAGGAGCTAGCGAAAAAGATTCTCATTTTTGAGCATAAGCTCAGGAGCTTTCGCAAATTTTTTTAGTTTAGCACTTTGAACTTGTTTATGAAGCTTGCGCCTAGGCTAAGGAGCTTGCGAATAAGTTTTTAAGGATTGCGTTTAAGCTCAGGAGCTTTCGCATAACTTTTTAGGCTTGAGCCTAAGTTCAGGAGCTTGCGCATATGATTCTCATTTTTGAGCATAAGCTCAGGAGCTTCCGCAAATTTTTTCAGTATTGCACATAAGTTTATGAAGCTTGCGCATAAGCTCAGGAGCTTGCGCATAAGTTTTTCAGTCTGGTACATAAGTTTATGGAGCTTGCGAATAAGATTCTCATTTTTGAGTATAAGCTCAGGAGCTTCCGCAAATTTTTTCAGTATTGCACATAAGTTTATGAAGCTTGCGCATAAGCTCAGGAGCTTGCGCATAAGTTTTTCAGTCTGGTACATAAGTTTATGGAGCTTGCGAATAAGATTCTCATTTTTGAGCATAAGCTCAGGAGCTTCCGCAAATTTTTTTAGTATTGTACATAAGTTTATGAGGCTTGCGCCTAAGCTCAGGAGCTAGCGAAAAAGATTCTCATTTTTGAGCATAAGCTCAGGAGCTTTCGCAAATTATTTCAGTCTAGCACATAAGTTTATGAGGCTTGCGACTAAGCTCAGGAGCTTGAGTATAAGGTTCTCATTTTTTAGCATAAGCTCAGGAACTTTCGCAAATTTTTTCAGTCTAGCACATAAGTTTATGAGGCTTGCGCCTAAGCTCAGGAGCTTGCGCATAAGTTTTTTAGGCTCGCGCCTAAGCTCAGGAGCTTGCGCCTAAGATTCTCATTTTTGAGCATAAGCTCAGGAGCTTTCGCCAATTTTTTCAGTCTAGCACATAAGTTTATGAAGCTTTCGCCTAGGCTCAGGAACTTGCGAATAAGTTTTTTAGGCTTGCGCCTAAGCTCAGGAGCTTTCGCATAATTTTTTAAGCTTGCGCCTAAGCTCAGGAGCTTGTGCATATGATTCACATTTTTGAGCATAAGCTCAGGAGATTTCGCAAATTTTTTTAGTTTAGCACTTTGAACATGTTTATGAAGCTTGCGCCTAGGCTCAGAAGCTTGCGAATAAGTTTTTTAGGCTTGCGCCTAAGCTCAGGAGCTTGCGCATAAGGTTCTCATTTTTGAGAATAAGCTCAGGAGCTTCCGCAAATTTTTTCAGTCTAGCACATAAGTTTATGAGGCTTGCGCCTAAGCTCAGGAGCTTGCGCATAAGATTCACATTTTTTAGCATAAGCTCAGGAGATTTCGCAAATTTTTTTAGTTTATCACTTTGAACATGTTTATGAAGCTTGCGCCTAGGCTCAGGAGCTTGCGAATAAGTTTTTAAGGATTGCGTTTAAGCTCAGGAGCTTGCGCCTAAGATTCTCATTTTTGAGCATAAGCTCAGGAGCTTTCGCCAATTTTTTCAGTCTAGCACATAAGTTTATGAAGCTTTCGCCTAGGCTCAGGAACTTGCGAATAAGTTTTTTAGGCTTGCGCCTAAGCTCAGGAGCTTTCGCATAATTTTTTAGGCTTGCGCCTAAGCTCAGGAGCTTGTGCATATGATTCACATTTTTGAGCATAAGCTCAGGAGCTTTCGCAAATTATTTCAGTCTTGCACATAAGTTTTTTTAGGCTTACGCCAAAGGTCAGGAGCTTTCGCATAAGTTTTTTAGGCTTGCGCCTAATCTCAGGAGATTGCGCATAAGTTTTTTAGGCTCGCGCTTAAGCTCAGGAGCTTATGCATAAGATTCTGATTTTTGAGCATAAGCTCAGGAGCTTTCGCAAATTATTTCAGTCTAGCACATAAGTTTATGAGGCTTGCGCCTCAGCTGAGGAGCTTGCGCATAAGATTCTCATTTTTTAGTATAAGCTCAGGAACTTTCGCAAATTTTTTTAGTTTAGCACTTTGAACATGTTTATGAAGCTTGCGCCTAGGCTCAGGAGCTTGCGAATAAGTTTTTTAGGCTTGCGCCTAAGCTCAGGAGCTTGAGCATAAGGTTCTCATTTTTGAGCATAAGCTCAGGAGCTTTCAAAAATTTTTTTAGTTTAGAACTTTGAACATGTTTATGAAGCTTGCGCCTAGGCTCAGGAGCTTGCGAATAAGTTTTTAAGGATTGCGTTTAAGCTCAGGAGCTTGCGCCTAAGATTCTCATTTTTGAGCATAAGCTCAGGAGCTTTCGCCAATTTTTTCAGTCTAGCACATAAGTTTATGAAGCTTTCGCCTAGGCTCAGGAACTTGCGAATAAGTTTTTTAGGCTTGCGCCTAAGCTCAGGAGCTTTCGCATAATTTTTTAAGCTTGCGCCTAAGCTCAGGAGCTTGTGCATATGATTCACATTTTTGAGCATAAGCTCAGGAGATTTCGCAAATTTTTTCAGTATTGCACATAAGTTTATGAAGCTTGCGCATAAGCTCAGGAGCTTGCGCATAAGATTCTCATTTTTTAGCATAAGCTCAGGAGCTTTCGCAAATTTTTTCAGTATTGCACATAAGTTTATGAAGCTTGCGCATAAGCTCAGGAGTTTGCGCATAAGATTCTCATTTTTTAGCATAAGCTCAGGAGCTTTCGCATAAGTTTTTTAGGCTTGCGCCTAAGCTCAGGAGCTTGCGCATATGATTCTCATTTTTGAGCATAAGCTCAGGAGCTTCCGCAAATTTTTTTAGTATTGTACATAAGTTTATGAGGCTTGCGCCTAAGCTCAGGAGCTAGCGAAAAAGATTCTCATTTTTGAGCATAAGCTCAGGAGCTTTCGCAAATTATTTCAGTCTAGCACATAAGTTTATGAGGCTTGCGACTAAGCTCAGGAGCTTGAGTATAAGGTTCTCATTTTTTAGCATAAGCTCAGGAACTTTCGCAAATTTTTTCAGTCTAGCACATAAGTTTATGAGGCTTGCGCCTAAGCTCAGGAGCTTGCGCATAAGTTTTTTAGGCTCGCGCCTAAGCTCAGGAGCTTGCGCCTAAGATTCTCATTTTTGAGCATAAGCTCAGGAGCTTTCGCCAATTTTTTCAGTCTAGCACATAAGTTTATGAAGCTTTCGCCTAGGCTCAGGAACTTGCGAATAAGTTTTTTAGGCTTGCGCCTAAGCTCAGGAGCTTTCGCATAATTTTTTAAGCTTGCGCCTAAGCTCAGGAGCTTGTGCATATGATTCACATTTTTGAGCATAAGCTCAGGAGCTTTCGCAAATTATTTCAGTCTAGCACATAAGTTTATGAGGCTCGCGCCTAAGCTCAGGAGCTTGCGCATAAGATTCTCATTTTTGTGCATAAGCTCAGGAGCTTCCGCAAATTTTTTTAGTATTGTACATAAGTTTATGAGGCTTGCGCCTAAGCTCAGGAGCTAGCGAAAAAGATTCTCATTTTTGAGCATAAGCTCAGGAGCTTTCGCAAATTATTTCAGTCTAGCACATAAGTTTATGAGGCTCGCGCCTAAGCTCAGGAGCTTGCGCATAAGATTCTCATTTTTGAGCATAAGCTCAAGAGCTTTCGCAAATTTTTTCAGTCTTGCACATAAGTTTATGAAGCTTTCGCCTAGGCTCAGGAACTTGCGAATAAGTTTTTTAGGATTGCGTTTAAGCTCAGGAGCTTTCGCATAATTTTTTAGGCTTGTGCCTAAGCTCAGGAGCTTGCGCATATGATTCTCATTTTTAAGAATAAGCTCAGGAGCTTCCGCAAATTTTTTCAGTATTGCACATAAGTTTTTTTAGGCTTACGCCAAAGGTCAGGAGCATTCGCATAAGTTTTTTAGGCTTTCGCCTAATCTCAGGAGATTGCACATAAGTTTTTTAGGCTCGCGCCTAATCTCAGGAGCTTATGCATAAGATTCTCATTTTTGAGCATTAGCTCAGGAGCTTTCGCAAATTTTTTCAGTCTTGCACATAACTTTTTTTAGGCTTACGCCAAAGGTCAGGAGCTTGCGCATAAGGTTCTCATTTTTTAGCATAAGCTCAGGAGCTTGCGCATATGATTCTCATTTTTGAGCATAAGCTCAGGAGCTTCCGCAAATTTTTTTAGTATTGTACATAAGTTTATGAGGCTTGCGCCTAAGCTCAGGAGCTTGCGCATAAGTTTTTTAGGCT
Organism: Apocrypta bakeri; assembly: GCA_018906985.1. Classification (NCBI taxonomy): domain Eukaryota; kingdom Metazoa; phylum Arthropoda; class Insecta; order Hymenoptera; family Pteromalidae; genus Apocrypta; species Apocrypta bakeri. The sequence continues at coordinate 14,393 of JACCIA010000162.1, read as the reverse complement.
CGCGCCTAAGCTCAGGAGCTTTCGCATAATTTTTTCAGTCTAGCACATAAGTTTATGAGGCTTGCGCCTAAGCTCAGGAGCTTGCGCATAAGGCTCTCATTTTTGAGCATAAGCTCAGGAGCTTTCGCAAATTTTTTTAGTTTAGCACTTTGAACATGTTTATGAAGCGCGTCTAGGCTCAGAAGCTTGCGAATAAGTTTTTAAGGATTGCGTTTAAGCTTAGGAGCTTTCGAATAACTTTTTAGGCTTGAGCCTATGTTCAGGAGCTTGCGCATATGATTCTCATTTTTGAGCATAAGCTCAGGAGCTTTCGCAAATGTTTTCAGTCTGGCACATAAGTTTATGAGGCTTGCGCCTAAGCTCAGGAGCTTTCGCAAATGTTTTCAGTCTGGCACATAAGTTTATGAGGCTTGCGCCTAAGCTCAGGAGCTTGCGCATAAGATTCTCATTTTTGAGCATAAGCTCAGGAGCTTTCGATAATTTTTTCAGTCTAGCACATAAGTTTATGAGGCTTGCGCCTAAGTTCAGGAGCTTGCGAATAAGATTCTCATTTTTGAGCGTTAGCTCAGGAGCTTTCGCAAATTTTTTCAGTCTTGCACATAACTTTTTTTAGGCTTACGCCAAAGGTCAGGAGCTTGCGCATAAGGTTCTCATTTTTTAGCATAAGCTCAGGAGCTTGCGCATATGATTCTCATTTTTGAGCATAAGCTCAGGAGCTTCCGCAAATTTTTTTTGTATTGTACATAAGTTTATGAGGCTTGCGCCTAAGCTCAGGAGCTAGCGAAAAAGATTCTCATTTTTGAGCATAAGCTCAGGAGCTTTCGCAAATTATTTCAGTCTAGCACATAAGTTTATGAGACTTGCGCCTAAGCTCAGGAACTTGCGCATAAGATTCTCATTTTTAAGAATAAGCTCAGGAGCTTCCGCAAATTTTTTCAGTATTGCACATAAGTTTTTTTAGGCTTACGCCAAAGGTCAGGAGCATTCGCATAAGTTTTTTAGGCTTTCGCCTAATCTCAGGAGATTGCACATAAGTTTTTTAGGCTCGCGCCTAATCTCAGGAGCTTATGCATAAGATTCTCATTTTTGAGCATTAGCTCAGGAGCTTTCGCAAATTTTTTCAGTCTTGCACATAACTTTTTTTAGGCTTACGCCAAAGGTCAGGAGCTTGCGCATAAGGTTCTCATTTTTTAGCATAAGCTCAGGAGCTTGCGCATATGATTCTCATTTTTGAGCATAAGCTCAGGAGCTTCCGCAAATTTTTTTAGTATTGTACATAAGTTTATGAGGCTTGCGCCTAAGCTCAGGAGCTTGCGCATAAGTTTTTTAGGCTCGCGCCTAAGCTCAGGAGCTTTCGCATAATTTTTTCAGTCTAGCACATAAGTTTATGAGGCTTGCGCCTAAGCTCAGGAGCTTGCGCATAAGGCTCTCATTTTTGAGCATAAGCTCAGGAGCTTTCGCAAATTTTTTTAGTTTAGCACTTTGAACATGTTTATGAAGCGCGTCTAGGCTCAGAAGCTTGCGAATAAGTTTTTAAGGATTGCGTTTAAGCTTAGGAGCTTTCGAATAACTTTTTAGGCTTGAGCCTATGTTCAGGAGCTTGCGCATATGATTCTCATTTTTGAGCATAAGCTCAGGAGCTTTCGCAAATGTTTTCAGTCTGGCACATAAGTTTATGAGGCTTGCGCCTAAGCTCAGGAGCTTTCGCAAATGTTTTCAGTCTGGCACATAAGTTTATGAGGCTTGCGCCTAAGCTCAGGAGCTTGCGCATAAGATTCTCATTTTTGAGCATAAGCTCAGGAGCTTTCGATAATTTTTTCAGTCTAGCACATAAGTTTATGAGGCTTGCGCCTAAGTTCAGGAGCTTGCGAATAAGATTCTCATTTTTGAGCGTTAGCTCAGGAGCTTTCGCAAATTTTTTCAGTCTTGCACATAACTTTTTTTAGGCTTACGCCAAAGGTCAGGAGCTTGCGCATAAGGTTCTCATTTTTTAGCATAAGCTCAGGAGCTTGCGCATATGATTCTCATTTTTGAGCATAAGCTCAGGAGCTTCCGCAAATTTTTTTTGTATTGTACATAAGTTTATGAGGCTTGCGCCTAAGCTCAGGAGCTAGCGAAAAAGATTCTCATTTTTGAGCATAAGCTCAGGAGCTTTCGCAAATTATTTCAGTCTAGCACATAAGTTTATGAGACTTGCGCCTAAGCTCAGGAACTTGCGCATAAGATTCTCATTTTTTAGTATAAGCTCAGGAACTTTCGCAAATTTTTTCAGTCTAGCACATAAGTTTATGAGGCTTGCGCCTAAGCTCAGGAGCTTGCGCATATGATTCTCATTTTTGAGCATAAGCTCAGGAGCTTTCGCAAATTTTTTCAGTCTTGCACATAACTTTTTTTAGGCTTACGCCAAAGGTCAGGAGCTTGCGCATAAGGTTCTCATTTTTTAGCATAAGCTCAGGAGCTTGCGCATATGATTCTCATTTTTTAGTATAAGCTCAGGAACTTTCGCAAATTTTTTCAGTCTAGCACATAAGTTTATGAGGCTTGCGCCTAAGCTCAGGAGCTTGCGCATATGATTCTCATTTTTGAGCATAAGCTCAGGAGCTTTCGCAAATTTTTTCAGTCTAGCACATAAGTTTATGAAGCTTTCGCCTAGGCTCAGGAGTTTGCGAATAAGTTTTTTAGGATTGCGCTTAAGCTCAGAAGCTTTCGCATAATTTTTTAGGCTTGTGCCTAAGCTCAGGAGCTTGCGCATATGATTCTCATTTTTAAGAATAAGCTCAGGAGCTTCCGCAAATTTTTTCAGTATTGCACATATGTTTATGAAGCTTGCGCATAAGCTCAGGAGCTTGCGCATAAGATTCTCTTTTTTGAGCATAAGCTCAGGAGCTTTCGCAAATTATTTCAGTCTAGCACATAAGTTTATGAGGCTTGCGACTAAGCTCAGGAGCTTGAGTATAAGGTTCTCATTTTTTAGCATAAGCTCAGGAACTTTCGCAAATTTTTTCAGTCTTGCACATAACTTTTTTTAGGCTTACGCCAAAGGTCAGGAGCTTGCGCATAAGGTTCTCATTTTTTAGCATAAGCTCAGGAGCTTGCGCATATGATTCTCATTTTTGAGCATAAGCTCAGGAGCTTCCGCAAATTTTTTTAGTATTGTACATAAGTTTATGAGGCTTGCGCCTAAGCTCAGGAGCTTGCGCATAAGTTTTTTAGGCTCGCGCCTAAGCTCAGGAGCTTTCGCATAATTTTTTCAGTCTAGCACATAAGTTTATGAGGCTTGCGCCTAAGCTCAGGAGCTTGCGCATAAGGCTCTCATTTTTGAGCATAAGCTCAGGAGCTTTCGCAAATTTTTTTAGTTTAGCACTTTGAACATGTTTATGAAGCTTGCGTCTAGGCTCAGAAGCTTGCGAATAAGTTTTTAAGGATTGCGTTTAAGCTTAGGAGCTTTCGAATAACTTTTTAGGCTTGAGCCTAAGTTCAGGAGCTTGCGCATATGATTCTCATTTTTGAGCATAAGCTCAGGAGCTTTCGCAAATGTTTTCAGTCTGGCACATAAGTTTATGAGGCTTGCGCCTAAGCTCAGGAGCTTTCGCAAATGTTTTCAGTCTGGCACATAAGTTTATGAGGCTTGCGCCTAAGCTCAGGAGCTTGCGCATAAGATTCTCATTTTTGAGCATAAGCTCAGGAGCTTTCGATAATTTTTTCAGTCTAGCACATAAGTTTATGAGGCTTGCGCCTAAGTTCAGGAGCTTGCGAATAAGATTCTCATTTTTGAGCGTTAGCTCAGGAGCTTTCGCAAATTTTTTCAGTCTTGCACATAACTTTTTTTAGGCTTACGCCAAAGGTCAGGAGCTTGCGCATAAGGTTCTCATTTTTTAGCATAAGCTCAGGAGCTTGCGCATATGATTCTCATTTTTGAGCATAAGCTCAGGAGCTTCCGCAAATTTTTTTTGTATTGTACATAAGTTTATGAGGCTTGCGCCTAAGCTCAGGAGCTAGCGAAAAAGATTCTCATTTTTGAGCATAAGCTCAGGAGCTTTCGCAAATTATTTCAGTCTAGCACATAAGTTTATGAGGCTTGCGCCTAAGCTCAGGAGCTTGCGCATAAGTTTTTTAGGCTCGCGCCTAAGCTCAGGAGCTTTCGCATAATTTTTTCAGTCTAGCACATAAGTTTATGAGGCTTGCGCCTAAGCTCAGGAGCTTGCGCATAAGGCTCTCATTTTTGAGCATAAGCTCAGGAGCTTTCGCAAATTTTTTTAGTTTAGCACTTTGAACATGTTTATGAAGCTTGCGCCTAGGCTCAGGAGCTTGCGAATAAGTTTTTAAGGATTGCGTTTAAGCTCAGGAGCTTTCGAATAACTTTTTAGGCTTGAGCCTAAGTTCAGGAGCTTGCGCATAAGGTTCTCATTTTTTAGCATAAGCTCAGGAGCTTGCGCATATGATTCTCATTTTTGAGCATAAGCTCAGGAGCTTCCGCAAATTTTTTCAGTATTGCACATAAGTTTATGAAGCTTGCGCATAAGCTCAGGAGCTTAAGCATAAGATTCTCATTTTTGAGCATAAGCTCAGGAGCTTTCGCAAATGTTTTCAGTCTGGCACATAAGTTTATGAGGCTTGCGCCTAAGCTCAGGAGCTTGCGCATAAGATTCTCATTTTTGAGCATAAGCTCAGGAGCTTTCGATAATTTTTTCAGTCTAGCACATAAGTTTATGAGGCTTGCGCCTAAGTTCAGGAGCTTGCGAATAAGTTTTTAAGGATTGCGTTTAAGCTCAGGAGCTTTCGAATAACTTTTTAGGCTTTAGCCTAAGTTCAGGAGCTTGCGCATAAGGTTCTCATTTTTTAGCATAAGCTCAGGAGCTTGCGCATATGATTCTCATTTTTGAGCATAAGCTGAGGAGCTTTCGCAAATGTTTTCAGTATGGCACATAAGTTTATGAGGCTTGCGCCTAAGCTCAGGAGCTTGCGCATAAGTTTTTTAGGCTCGCGCCTAAGCTCAGGAGCTTTCGCAAATTATTTCAGTCTAGCACATAAGTTTATGAGACTTGCGCCTAAGCTCAGGAGCTTGCGCATAAGATTCTCATTTTTTAGCATAAGTTTATGAGGCTTGCGCCTAAGCTCAGGAGCTTGCGCATAAGTTTTTTAGGCTCGCGCCTAAGCTCAGGAGCTTTCGCATAATTTTTTCAGTCTAGCACATAAGTTTATGAGGCTTGCGCCTAAGCTCAGGAGCTTGCGCATAAGATTCTCATTTTTGCGCATAAGCTCAGGAACTTTCGCAAATTTTTTCAGTCTAGCACATAAGTTTATGAGGCTTGCGCCTAAGCTCAGTTGCTTGCGCATAAGATTCTCATTTTTGAGCATAAGCTGAGGAACTTTCGCAAACTTTTTCAGTTTAGCACTTTGAACATGTTTATGAAGCTTGCGCCTAGGCTCAGGAGCTTGCGAATAAGTTTTTTAGGCTTGCGCCTAAGCTCAGGAGTTTGCGCATATGATTCTCATTTTTGAGCATAAGCTTAGGAGCTTTCGCAAATTATTTCAGTCTAGCACATAAGTTTTTTTAGGCTTGCGCCTTATCTCAGGAGCTTGCGCATAAGTTTTTTAGGCTCGCGCCTAAGCTCAGGAGCTTGCGCATAAGATTCTCATTTTTGAGCATAAGCTGAGGAACTTTCGCAAATTTTTTCAGTTTAGCACTTTGAACATGTTTATGAAGCTTGCGCCTAGGCTCAGGAGCTTGCGAATAAGTTTTTTAGGCTTGCGCCTAAGCTCAGGAGCTTGCGCATAAGATTCTCATTTTTGAGCATAAGCTCAGGAGCTTTCGCAAATTTTTTTAGTTTAGCACTTTGAACATGTTTATGAAGCTTGCGCCTAGTCTCAGGAGCTTGCGAATAAGTTTTTAAGGATTGCGTTTAAGCTCAGGAGCTTTCGAATAACTTTTTAGGCTTGTGCCTAAGCTCAGGAGCTTGCGCATATGATTCTCATTTTTAAGAATAAGCTCAGGAGCTTCCGCAAATTTTTTCAGTATTGCACATATGTTTATGAAGCTTGCGCATAAGCTCAGGAGCTTACGCATAAGATTCTCTTTTTTGAGCATAAGCTCAGGAGCTTTCGCAAATGTTTTCAGTCTGGCACTATGAACATGTTTAAGAAGCTTGCGCCTTAGCTCAGGAGCTTTCGCATAACTTTTTAGGCTTGAGCCTAAGTTCAGGAGCTTGCGCATAAGGTTCACATTTTTTAGCATAAGCTCAGGAGCTTGCGCATATGATTCTCATTTTTGAGCATAAGCTCAGGAGCTTCCGCAAATTTTTTTAGTATTGTACATAAGTTTATGAGGCTCGCGCCTAAGCTCAGGAGCTTGCGCCTAAGATTCTCATTTTTGAGCATAAGCTCAAGAGCTTTCGCAAATTTTTTCAGTCTTGCACATAAGTTTATGAGGCTTGCGCCTAAGCTCAGGAGCTTGCGCATAAGATTCTCATTTTTGAGCATAAGCTCAGGAGCTTTCGATAATTTTTTCAGTCTAGCACATATGTTTATGAGGCTCGCGCCTAAGCTCAGGAGCTTGCGCCTAAGATTCTCATTTTTGAGCATAAGCTCAAGAGCTTTCGCTAATTTTTTCAGTCTTGCACATAAGTTTATGAGGCTTGCGACTAAGCTCAGGAGCTTGAGCATAAGGTTCTCATTTTTTAGCATATGCTCAGGAGCTTTCGCATAAGTTTTTTAGGCTTGCGCCTAAGCTCAGGAGCTTGCGCATATGATTCTCATTTTTAAGAATAAGCTCAAGAGCTTTCGCAAATTTTTTCAGTCTTGCACATAAGTTTATGAGGCTTGCGCCTAAGCTCAGGAGCTTGCGCATAAGATTCTCATTTTTGAGCATAAGCTCAGGAGCTTTCGATAATTTTTTCAGTCTAGCACATATGTTTATGAGGCTCGCGCCTAAGCTCAGGAGCTTGCGCCTAAGATTCTCATTTTTGAGCATAAGCTCAAGAGCTTTCGCAAATTTTTTCAGTCTTGCACATAAGTTTATGAGGCTTGAGCCTAGGCTCAGGAGCTTGCGCATAAGATTCTCATTTTTGGAGCATAAGCTCAGGAGCTTTCGCAAATTTTTTCAGTCTAGCACATAAGTTGATGAAGCTTTCGCCTAGGCTCAGGAACTTGCGAATAAGTTATTTAGGATTGCGTTTAAGCTCAGGAGCTTTCGCATAATTTTTTAGGCTTGTGCCTAAGCTCAGGAGCTTGCGCATATGATTCTCATTTTTAAGAATAAGCTCAGGAGCTTCCGCAAATTTTTTCTGTATTGCACATAAGTTTTTTTAGGCTTACGCCAAAGGTCAGGAGCTTTCGCTTAAGTTTTTTAGGCTTTCGCCTAATCTCAGAAGATTGCACATAAGTTTTTTAGGCTCGCGCCTAATCTCAGGAGCTTATGCATAAGATTCTCATTTTTGAGCATAAGCTCAGGAGCTTCCGCAAATTTTTTTAGTATTGTACATAAGTTTATGAGGCTCGCGCCTAAGCTCAGGAGCTTGCGCATAAGGTTCTCATTTTTTAGCATAAGCTCAGGAGCTTCCGCAAATTTTTTCAGTATTGCACATATGTTTATGAAGCTTGCGCATAAGCTCAGGAGCTAGCGCATAAGATTCTCTTTTTTGAGCATAAGCTCAGGAGCTTTCGCAAATGTTTTCAGTCTGGCACATGAGTTCTTTTAGGCTTGCGCCTAAGCTCAAGAGCTTGCTCATAAGCTTTTTAGGCTTGTGCCTAAACTCAGGAGATTGCGCATAAGATTCTCATTTTTGAGCATAAGCTCAGGAACTTTCGAAAATTTTTTCAGTTTAGCACTTTGAACATGTTTAAGAAGCTTGCGCCTAAGCTCAGGAGCTTTCGCAAATTTTTTCAGTCTAACACATAAGTTTATGAAGCTTGCGCCTAGGCTCAGGAGCTTGCGAATAAGTTTTTAAGGATTGCGTTTAAGCTCAGGAGCTTTCGAATAACTTTTTAGGCTTGAGCCTAAGTTCAGGAGCTTGCGCATAAGGTTCTCATTTTTTAGCATAAGCTCAGGAGCTTGCGCATATGATTCTCATTTTTGAGCATAAGCTCAGGAGCTTCCGCAAATTTTTTCAGTATTGCACATAAGTTTATGAAGCTTGCGCATAAGTTCAGGAGCTTGCGAATAAGATTCTCATTTTTGAGCATAAGCTCAGGAGCTTTCGCTAATTTTTTCAGTCTTGCACATAAGTTTATGAGGCTTGCGACTAAGCTCAGGAGCTTGAGCATAAGGTTCTCATTTTTTAGCATATGCTCAGGAGCTTTCGCATAAGTTTTTTAGGCTTGCGCCTAAGCTCAGGAGCTTGCGCATATGATTCTCATTTTTAAGAATAAGCTCAGGAGCTTCCGCAAATTTTTTTAGTATTGTACATAAGTTTATGAGGCTTGCGCCTAAGCTCAGGAGCTTAGCTTGCGCATAAGTTTTTTAGGCTCGCGCCTAAGCTCAGGAGCTTGCGCCTAAGATTCTCATTTTTGAGCATAAGCTCAAGAGCTTTCGCAAATTTTTTCAGTCTTGCACATAAGTTTATGAGGCTTGAGCCTAGGCTCAGGAGCTTGCGCATAAGATTCTCATTTTTGGAGCATAAGCTCAGGAGCTTTCGCAAATTTTTTCAGTCTAGCACATAAGTTGATGAAGCTTTCGCCTAGGCTCAGGAACTTGCGAATAAGTTATTTAGGATTGCGTTTAAGCTCAGGAGCTTTCGCATAATTTTTTAGGCTTGTGCCTAAGCTCAGGAGCTTGCGCATATGATTCTCATTTTTAAGAATAAGCTCAGGAGCTTCCGCAAATTTTTTCTGTATTGCACATAAGTTTTTTTAGGCTTACGCCAAAGGTCAGGAGCTTTCGCTTAAGTTTTTTAGGCTCGCGCCTAATCTCAGGAGCTTATGCATAAGATTCTCATTTTTGAGCATAAGCTCAGGAGCTTTCGATAATTTTTTCAGTCTAGCACATAAGTTTATGAGGCTTGCGACTAAGCTCAGGAGCTTGTGCATAAGGTTCTCATTTTTAAGCATAAGCTCAGGAGCTTTCGCATAAGTTTTTTAGGCTTGCGCCTAAGCTCAGGAGCTTGCGCATATGATTCTCATTTTTGAGCATAAGCTCAGGAGCTTCCGCAAATTTTTTTAGTATTGTACATAAGTTTATGAGGCTCGCGCCTAAGCTCAGGAGCTTGCGCATAAGGTTCTCATTTTTTAGCATAAGCTCAGGAGCTTCCGCAAATTTTTTCAGTATTGCACATATGTTTATGAAGCTTGCGCATAAGCTCAGGAGCTAGCGCATAAGATTCTCTTTTTTGAGCATAAGCTCAGGAGCTTTCGCAAATGTTTTCAGTCTGGCACATGAGTTCTTTTAGGCTTGCGCCTAAGCTCAAGAGCTTGCTCATAAGCTTTTTAGGCTTGTGCCTAAACTCAGGAGATTGCGCATAAGATTCTCATTTTTGAGCATAAGCTCAGGAACTTTCGAAAATTTTTTCAGTTTAGCACTTTGAACATGTTTAAGAAGCTTGCGCCTAAGCTCAGGAGCTTTCGCAAATTTTTTCAGTCTAACACATAAGTTTATGAAGCTTGCGCCTAGGCTCAGGAGCTTGCGAATAAGTTTTTAAGGATTGCGTTTAAGCTCAGGAGCTTTCGAATAACTTTTTAGGCTTGAGCCTAAGTTCAGGAGCTTGCGCATAAGGTTCTCATTTTTTAGCATAAGCTCAGGAGCTTGCGCATATGATTCTCATTTTTGAGCATAAGCTCAGGAGCTTCCGCAAATTTTTTCAGTATTGCACATAAGTTTATGAAGCTTGCGCATAAGTTCAGGAGCTTGCGAATAAGATTCTCATTTTTGAGCATACGCTCAGGAGCTTTCGCTAATTTTTTCAGTCTTGCACATAAGTTTATGAGGCTTGCGCCTAAGCTCAGGAGCTTGCGAATAAGTTTTTAAGGATTGCGTTTAAGCTCAGGAGCTTTCGAATAACTTTTTAGGCTTGAGCCTAAGTTCAGGAGCTTGCGCATAAGGTTCTCATTTTTTAGCATAAGCTCAGGAGCTTGCGCATATGATTCTCATTTTTGAGCATAAGCTCAGGAGCTTTCGCAAATGTTTTCAGTCTGGCACATAAGTTTATTAGGCTTGCGCCTAAGCTCAGGAGCTTGCGAATAAGATTCTCTTTTTTGAGCATAAGCTCAGGAGCTTTCGCAAAAGTTTTTCAGTCTGGTACATAAGTTTATGAGGCTTGCGCCTAAGCTCAGGAGATTGCGCATAAGTTTTTTAGGCTCGCGCCTAAGCTCAGGAGCTTGCGCATAAGATTCTTATTATTGAGCATTAGCTCAGGAGCTTTCGCAAATTTTTTTCATGGTACATAAGTTTATGAGACTTGCGCCTAAGCTCAGATCTTGCGCATAAGATTCTTATTATTGAGCATTAGCTCAGGAGCTTTCGCAAAAGTTTTTCAGTCTGGTACATAAGTTTATGAGGCTTGCGCCTAAGCTCAGGAGCTTGCGCATATGATTCTCATTTTTGAACATAAGCTCCGGAGCTTTCGCAAATTTTTTCAGTCTTGCACATAAGTTTATGAGGCTTGCGCCTAAGCTCAGGAGCTTGCGAATAAGATTCTCCTTTTTTAGCAGAAGCTCAGGAGCTTTCGCAAATTTTTTTAGTCTAGCACTTTGAACATGTTTGTAAAGCTTGCGTCTAAGCTCAGGAGCTTGCGCATAAGATTCTTATTATTGAGCATTAGCTCAGGAGCTTTCGCAAATTTTTTTCATGGTACATAAGTTTATGAGACTTGCGCCTAAGCTCAGATCTTGCGCATAAGATTCTTATTATTGAGCATTAGCTCAGGAGCTTTCGCAAAAGTTTTTCAGTCTGGTACATAAGTTTATGAGGCTTGCGCCTAAGCTCAGGAGCTTGCGCATATGATTCTCATTTTTGAACATAAGCTCAGGAGCTTTCGCAAAAGTTTTTCAGTATGGTACATAAGTTTATGAGGCTTGCGCCTAAGCTCAGGAGCTTGCGAATAAGATTCTCATTTTTGAGCATAAGCTCAGGAGCTTCCGCAAATTTTTTTAGTATTGTACATAAGTTTATAAGGCTTGCGCCTAAGCTCAGGAGCTAGCGAAAAAGATTCTCATTTTTGAGCATAAGCTCAGGAGCTTTCGCAAATTATTTCAGTCTAGCACATAAGTTTATGAGGCTCGCGCCTAAGCTCAGTAGCTTGCGCAAATTTTTTTAGTTTAGCACTTTGAACATGTTTATGAAGCTTGCGCCTAGGCTAAGGAGCTTGCACATAAGTTTTTTAGGATCGCGCCTAAGCTCAGGAGCTTATGCATAAGATTCTGATTTTTGAGCATAAGCTCAGGAGCTTTCGCAAATGTTTTTCAGTCTGGTACATAAGTTAATGAGGCTTGCGCCTAAGCTCAGGAGCTTGCGAATAAGATTCTCATTTTTGAGCATAAGCTCAGGAGCTTTCGCAAAAGTTTTTCAGTCTGGTACATAAGTTTATGAGGCTTGCGCCTAAGCTCAGGAGATTGCGCATAAGTTTTTTAGGCTCGCGCCTAAGCTCATGAGCTTATGCATAAGATTCTCAATTTTGAGCATAAGCTCAGGAGCTTTCGAAAATTTTTTCAGTCTAGCACATAAGCTTATGAGGCTTGCGCCTAAGCTCAGGAGCTTGCGCATATGATTCTCATTTTTGAACATAAGCTCAGGAGCTTTCGCAAATTTTTTCCGTCTGTCACATAAGTTTTTTTAGGCTTGCGCCTAAGCTCAGGAGCTTTCGCAAATTTTTTCAGTCTAGCACTTTGAACATGTTTGTAAAGCTTGCGTCTAAGCTCAGGAGCTTTCGCATAAGTTTTTTAGGCTTGCGCCTAAGCTCAGGAGCTTGAGCATAATTTTTTTTAGGCTTGCGCCTAAGCTCAGGAGCTTGCGCATAAGATTCTTATTATTGAGCATTAGCTCAGGAGCTTTCGCAAAAGTTTTTCAGTCTGGTACATAAGTTTATGAGGCTTGCGCCTAAGCTCAGGAGCTTGCGCATATGATTCTCATTTTTGAACATAAGCTCAGGAGCTTTCGCAAATTCTTTCAGTCTAGCACATAAGTTTATGAGGCTTGCGCCTAAGCTCAGGAGCTTGCGCATATGATTCTCATTTTTGAACATAAACTCAGGAGCTTTCGCATAATTTTTAGGCTTGAGCCTAAGCTCAGGAGCTTGCGCATATGATTCTCATTTTTGAGCATAAGCTCAGGAGCTTCCGCAAATTTTTTCAGTATTGCACATAAGTGATGAGCTTTCGCCTAGCTCAGGAACTTCGAACTAAGTATTTAGGATTGCGTTTAAGCTCAGGAGCTTTGCATAATTTTTTAGGCTTGGCCTAAGCTCAGGAGCTTGCGCATATGATTCTCATTTTTAAGAATAAGCTCAGGAGCTTCCGCAAATTTTTTCTGTATTGCACATAAGTTTTTTTAGGCTTACGCCAAAGGTCAGGAGCTTTCGCTTAAGTTTTTTAGGCTTTCGCCTAATCTCAGAAGATTGCACATAAGTTTTTTAGGCTCGCGCCTAATCTCAGGAGCTTATGCATAAGATTCTCATTTTTGAGCATAAGCTCAGGAGCTTCCGCAAATTTTTTTAGTATTGTACATAAGTTTATGAGGCTCGCGCCTAAGCTCAGGAGCTTGCGCATAAGGTTCTCATTTTTTAGCATAAGCTCAGGAGCTTCCGCAAATTTTTTCAGTATTGCACATATGTTTATGAAGCTTGCGCATAAGCTCAGGAGCTAGCGCATAAGATTCTCTTTTTTGAGCATAAGCTCAGGAGCTTTCGCAAATGTTTTCAGTCTGGCACATGAGTTCTTTTAGGCTTGCGCCTAAGCTCAAGAGCTTGCTCATAAGCTTTTTAGGCTTGTGCCTAAACTCAGGAGATTGCGCATAAGATTCTCATTTTTGAGCATAAGCTCAGGAACTTTCGAAAATTTTTTCAGTTTAGCACTTTGAACATGTTTAAGAAGCTTGCGCCTAAGCTCAGGAGCTTTCGCAAATTTTTTCAGTCTAACACATAAGTTTATGAAGCTTGCGCCTAGGCTCAGGAGCTTGCGAATAAGTTTTTAAGGATTGCGTTTAAGCTCAGGAGCTTTCGAATAACTTTTTAGGCTTGAGCCTAAGTTCAGGAGCTTGCGCATAAGGTTCTCATTTTTTAGCATAAGCTCAGGAGCTTGCGCATATGATTCTCATTTTTGAGCATAAGCTCAGGAGCTTCCGCAAATTTTTTTAGTATTGTACATAAGTTTATGAAGCTTGCGCATAAGCTCAGGAGCTTGCGCATAAGATTCTCATTTTTGAGCATAAGCTCAGGAGCTTTCGCTAATTTTTTCAGTCTTGCACATAAGTTTATGAGGCTTGCGACTAAGCTCAGGAGCTTGAGCATAAGGTTCTCATTTTTTAGCATAAGCTCAGGAGCTTTCGCATAAGTTTTTTAGGCTTGCGCCTAAGCTCAGGAGCTTGCGCATATGATTCTCATTTTTAAGAATAAGCTCAGGAGCTTCCGCAAATTTTTTTAGTATTGTACATAAGTTTATGAGGCTTGCGCCTAAGCTCAGGAGCTTGCGCATAAGTTTTTTAGGCTCGCGCCTAAGCTCAGGAGCTTGCGCCTAAGATTCTCATTTTTGAGCATAAGCTCAAGAGCTTTCGCAAATTTTTTCAGTCTTGCACATAAGTTTATGAGGCTTGAGCCTAGGCTCAGGAGCTTGCGCATAAGATTCTCATTTTTGGAGCATAAGCTCAGGAGCTTTCGCAAATTTTTTCAGTCTAGCACATAAGTTGATGAAGCTTTCGCCTAGGCTCAGGAACTTGCGAATAAGTTATTTAGGATTGCGTTTAAGCTCAGGAGCTTTCGCATAATTTTTTAGGCTTGTGCCTAAGCTCAGGAGCTTGCGCATATGATTCTCATTTTTAAGAATAAGCTCAGGAGCTTCCGCAAATTTTTTCTGTATTGCACATAAGTTTTTTTAGGCTTACGCCAAAGGTCAGGAGCTTTCGCTTAAGTTTTTTAGGCTTTCGCCTAATCTCAGGAGATTGCACATAAGTTTTTTAGGCTCGCGCCTAATCTCAGGAGCTTATGCATAAGATTCTCATTTTTGAGCATAAGCTCAGGAGCTTTCGATAATTTTTTCAGTCTAGCACATAAGTTTATGAGGCTTGCGACTAAGCTCAGGAGCTTGTGCATAAGGTTCTCATTTTTAAGCATAAGCTCAGGAGCTTTCGCATAAGTTTTTTAGGCTTGCGCCTAAGCTCAGGAGCTTGCGCATATGATTCTCATTTTTGAGCATAAGCTCAGGAGCTTCCGCAAATTTTTTTAGTATTGTACATAAGTTTATGAGGCTTGCGC
>JACCIA010000161.1:0-24111 GCA_018906985.1 Apocrypta bakeri | reverse complement strand
AATTGTTCTATCCTGATCCAGTTGTGTACTGTTCCAATACTGTATGCAGTTAAAATGGTTAGATGTAACGATACTAGGTTTACCAGTTTAAGATGCTTATCAGAACCTGTCTTGCTCGTACTTAGTTTTATTGATTTCTAACCATGAGTTCGCCTTGCAATATGAACAGTTAGACCGCTTCTAACCAGTTCTGGACTGTACCAATCATGTATGCAGTTAAAATGGTCAGATGTAACAATACTACGTTTAACGGTTTCACATGATTATCAGATCCTGTATTGCTCATTTTCTAGTTTAAGTGTTTTATCTGATAATTCACCGTCCATTACCACCAAGGAAATTGTTCCAGAACCAGTTGTGTACTGTTCCAATGCTGTATGCAGTTAAAATGGTTAGATGTAACGATACTAGGTTTAACAGTTTAAGATGCTTATCAGAACCTGTATTGCTCGTACTTTGTTTTATTGATTTCTAACCATGAGTTCGCCTTGCAATATGATCAATTTGAATGTTCTAAACCAGTTCTGGACTGTACCAGTCATGTATGCAGCTAAAATGGTCAGATGTAACAATACTACGTTTAACAGTTTCACATGATTATCAGATCCAGTATTGCTCATTTTCTAGTTTAAGTGTTTTATCTGATAATTCACCGTCTATTACCATCAAGGAAATTGTTAATGAACCAGTTGTGTACTGTTCCAATGCTGTATGCAGTTAAAATGTTAGATGTAACGATACTAGGTTTAACAGTTTAAGATGCTTATCAGAACCTGTATTGCTCGTACTTTGTTTATTGATTTCTAACCATGAGTTCGCCTTGCAATATGAACAGTTAGACTGCTTCTAACCAGTTCTGGACTGTACCAGTCATGTATGCAGTTAAAATGGTCAGATGTAACAATACTACGTTTAACGGTTTCACATGCTTATCAGATCCTGTATTGCTCATTTTCTAGTTTAAGTGTTTTATCTGGTATTTCACCGTCCATTACCACCAAGGAAATTGTTCCTGAACCAGTTGTGTACTGTTCCAATGCTGTATGCAGTTAAAATGGTTAGATGTAACGATACTAGGTTTAACAGTTTAAGATGCTTATCAGAACCTGTATTGCTCGTACTTTGTTTTATTGATTTCTAACCATGAGTTCGCCTTGCAATATGAATAGTTAGACTGCTTCTAACCAGTTCTGGACTGTACCAGTCATGTATGCCGTTCAAATGTTCAGATGTAACAATACTACGTTTAACGGTTTCACATCCTTGTCAGATCCTGTATTTCTCATTTTCTAGTTTAAGTGTTTTATCTGGTATTTCGCCGTCCATTACCACCAAGGAAATTGTTCCTGAACCAGTTGTATACTGTTCCAATGCTGTATGCAGTTAAAATGGTTAGATGTGACGATACTAGGTTTAACAGTTTAAGATGCTTATCAGAACCTGTATTGCTCGTACTTTGTTTTATTGATTTCTAACCATGAGTTCGCCTTGCAATATGAACAGTTAGACTGCTTCTAACCGGTGCTGGACTGTACCAGTCATGTATGCACTTCAAATGGTCAGATGTAACAATACTACGTTTAACGGTTTCACATGCGTATCAGATGCTGTATTGCTCATTTTCTAGTTTAAGTGTTTTATCTGGTATTTCACCGTCCATTACCACTAAGGAAATTGTTCCTGAACCAGTTGTGTACTGTTCCAATGCTGTATGCAGTTAAAATGGTTAGATGTAACGATACTAGGTTTAACAGTTTAAGATGCTTATCAGAACCTGTATTGCTCGTACTTTGTTTTATTGATTTCTAACCATGAGTTCGCCTTGCAATATGAACAGTTAGACTGCTTCTAACCAGTTCTGGACTGTACCAATCATGTATGCAGTTAAAATGGTCAGATGTAACAATACTACGTTTAACGGTTTCACATGCTTATCAGATCCTGTATTGCTCATTTTCTAGTTTAAGTGTTTTATCTGATAATTCACCGTCCATTACCACCAAGGAAATTGTTCCTGAACCAGTTGTGTACTGTTCCAATGCTGTATGCAGTTAAAATGGTTAGATGTAACGATACTAGGTTTAACAGTTTAAGATGCTTATCAGAACCTGTATTGCTCGTACTTGTTTTATTGATTTCTAACCATGAGTTCGCCTTGCAATATGAACAATTTGAATGCTTCTAAACCAGTTCTGGACTGTACCAGTCATGTATGCAGTTAAATGGTCAGATGTAACAATACTACGTTTAACGGTTTCACATGCGTATCAGATCCTGTATTGCTCATTTTCTAGTTTAAGTGTTTTATCTGATAATTCACCGTCCATTACCACTAAGGAAATTGTTCCTGAACCAGTTGTGTACTGTTCCAATGCTGTATGCAGTTAAAATGGTTAGATGTAACGATACTAGGTTTACCAGTTTAAGATGCTTATCAGAACCTGTATTGCTCGTACTTTGTTTTATTGATTTCTAACCATGATTTCGCCTTGCAATATGAACAGTTAGACTGCTTCTAACCAGTTCTGGACTGTACCAATCATGTATGCAGTTCAAATGGTCAGATGTAACAATACTACGTTTAACGGTTTCACATGCGTATCAGATCCTGTATTGCTCATTTTCTAGTTTAAGTGTTTTATCTGATATTCACCGTCCATTACCACTAAGGAAATTGTTCCTGAACCAGTTGTGTACTGTTCCAATGCTGTATGCAGTTAAAATGGTTAGATATAACGATTACTAGGTTTACCAGTTTAAGATGCTTATCAGAACCTGTATTGCTCGTACTTTGTTTTATTGATTTCTAACCATGATTTCGCCTTGCAATATGAACAGTTAGACTGCTTCTAACCAGTTCTGGACTGTACCAATCATGTATGCGTTCAAATGGTCAGATGTAACAATACTACGTTTAACGGTTTCACATGCGTATCAGATCCTGTATTGCTCATTTTCTAGTTTAAGTGTTTTATCTGATAATTCACCGTCCATTACCACCAAGGAAATTGTTCCTGAACCAGTTGTGTACTGTTCCAATGCTGTATGCAGTTAAAATGGTTAGATGTAACGATACTAGGTTTACAGTTTAAGATGCTTATCAGAACCTGTATTGCTCGTACTTTGTTTTATTGATTTCTAACCATGATTTCGCCTTGCAATATGAACAGTTAGACTGCTTCTAACCAGTTCTGGACTGTACCAATCATGTATGCCGTTCAAATGGTCAGATGTAACAATACTACGTTTAACGGTTTCACATGCCTTATCAGATCCTGTATTGCTCATTTTCTAGTTTAAGTGTTTTATCTGATAATTCACCGTCCATTACCACCAAGGAAATTGTTCCTGAACCAGTTGTGTACTGTTCCAATGCTGTATGCAGTTAAAATGGTTAGATGTAACGATACTAGGTTTAACAGTTTAAGATGCTTATCAGAACCTGTATTGCTCGTACTTTGTTTTATTGATTTCTAACCATGAGTTCGCCTTGCAATATGAACAATTTGAACTGCTTCTAACCAGTTCTGGACTGTACCAATCATGTATGCAGTTCAAATGGTCAGATGTAACAATACTACGTTTAACGGTTTCACATGCGTATCAGATCCTGTATTGCTCATTTTCTAGTTTAAGTGTTTTATCTGATAATTCACCGTCCATTACCACAAGGAAATTGTTCCTGAACCAGTTGTATACTGTTCCAATGCTGTATGCAGTTAAAATGGTTAGATGTAACGATTACTAGGTTTACCAGTTTAAGATGCTTATCAGAACCTGTATTGCTCGTACTTTGTTTTATTGATTTCTAACCATGAGTTCGCCTTGCAATATGAACAGTTAGACTGCTTCTAACCAGTTCTGGACTGTACCAATCATGTATGCAGTTCAAATTGTCAGATGTAACAATACTACGTTTAACGGTTTCACATGCGTATCAGATCCTGTATTGCTCATTTTCTAGTTTAAGTGTTTTATCTGATAATTCACCGTCCATTACCACAAAGGAAATTGTTCCTGAACCAGTTGTAGTACTGTTCCAATGCTGTATGCAGTTAAAATGGTTAGATGTAACGATTCTAGGTTTACCAGTTTAAGATGCTTATCAGAACCTGTATTGCTCGTACTTTGTTTTATTGATTTCTAACCATGATTTCGCCTTGCAATATGAACAGTTAGACTGCTTCTAACCAGTTCTGGACTGTACCAATCATGTATGCAGTTCAAATGGTCAGATGTAACAATACTACGTTTAACGGTTTCACATGCTTATCAGATCCTGTATTGCTCATTTTCTAGTTTAAGTGTTTTATCTGATATTCACCGTCCATTACCACCAAGGAAATTGTTCCTGAACCAGTTGTGTACTGTTCCAATGCTGTATGCAGTTAAAATGGTTAGATGTAACGATACTAGGTTTAACCAGTTTAAGATGCTTATCAGAACCTGTATTGCTCGTACTTTGTTTTATTGATTTCTAACCATGAGTTCGCCTTGCAATATGAACAAGTTAG
Source organism: Apocrypta bakeri (assembly GCA_018906985.1). NCBI lineage: Eukaryota > Metazoa > Arthropoda > Insecta > Hymenoptera > Pteromalidae > Apocrypta > Apocrypta bakeri. Next base: position 19,597 of record JACCIA010000161.1, on the reverse strand, counting down.
ACTGCTTCTAACCAGTTCTGGACTGTACCAGTCATGTATGCAGTTAAAATGGTCAGATGTAACAATACTACGTTTAACGGTTTCACATGCGTATCAGATCCTGTATTGCTCATTTTCTAGTTTAAGTGTTTTATCTGGTATTTCACCGTCCATTACCACTAAGGAAATTGTTCCTGAACCAGTTGTGTACTGTTCCAATGCTGTATGCAGTTAAAATGGTTAGATATAACGATTCTAGGTTTACCAGTTTAAGATGCTTATCAGAACCTGTATTGCTCGTACTTTGTTTTATTGATTTCTAACCATGAGTTCGCCTTGCAATATGAACAGTTAGACTGCTTCTAACCAGTTCTGGACTGTACCAATCATGTATGCCGTTCAAATGGTCAGATGTAACAATACTACGTTTAACGGTTTCACATGCTTATCAGATCCTGTATTGCTCATTTTCTAGTTTAAGTGTTTTATCTGATAATTCACCGTCCATTACCACCAAGGAAATTGTTCCTGAACCAGTTGTGTACTGTTCCAATGCTGTATGCAGTTAAAATGGTTAGATGTAACGATACTAGGTTTACCAGTTTAAGATGCTTATCAGAACCTCTATTGCTCGTACTTTGTTTTATTTTATTCTAACGATGATTTCGCCTTGCAATATGAACAGTTAAACTACTTCTAACCAGTTCTGGACTGTACCAATCATGTATGCAGTTCAAATTGTCAGATGTAACAATACTACGTTTAACGGTTTCACATGCGTATCAGATCCTTTGTTGCTCATTTTTTTGTCTAAGTGTTTTATCTGATAATTCACCGTCCATTACCACAAGGAAATTGTTCCTGAACCAGTTGTATACTGTTCCAATGGCTGTATGCAGTTAAAATGGTTAGATGTAACGATTCTAGGTTTACCAGTTTAAGATGCTTATCAGAACCTGTATTGCTCGTACTTTGTTTTATTGATTTCTAACCATGATTTCGCCTTGCAATATGAACAGTTAGACTGCTTCTAACCAGTTCTGGACTGTACCAATCATGTATGCAGTTCAAATGGTCAGATGTAACAATACTACGTTTAACGGTTTCACATGCGTATCAGATCCTGTATTGCTCATTTTCTAGTTTAAGTGTTTTATCTGATATTCACCGTCCATTACCACCAAGGAAATTGTTCCTGAACCAGTTGTGTACTGTTCCAATGCTGTATGCAGTTAAAATGGTTAGATGTAACGATACTAGGTTTAACAGTTTAAGATGCTTATCAGAACCTGTATTGCTCGTACTTTGTTTTATTGATTTCTAACCATGATTTCGCCTTGCAATATGAACAGTTAGACTGCTTCTAACCAGTTCTGGACTGTACCAATCATGTATGCAGTTCAAATGGTCAGATGTAACAATACTACGTTTAACGGTTTCACATGCGTATCAGATCCTGTATTGCTCATTTTCTAGTTTAAGTGTTTTATCTGATAATTCACCGTCCATTACCACCAAGGAAATTGTTCCTGAACCAGTTGTGTACTGTTCCAATGCTGTATGCAGTTAAAATGGTTAGATGTAACGATACTAGGTTTAACAGTTTAAGATGCTTATCAGAACCTGTATTGCTCGTACTTTGTTTTATTGATTTCTAACCATGAGTTCGCCTTGCAATATGAACAGTTAGAATGCTTCTAACCAGTTCTGGACTGTACCAATCATGTATGCAGTTCAAATGGTCAGATGTAACAATACTACGTTTAACGGTTTCACATGCGTATCAGATCCTGTATTGCTCATTTTCTAGTTTAAGTGTTTTATCTGGTATTTCACCGTCCATTACCACAAGGAAATTGTTCCTGAACCAGTTGTAGTACTGTTCCAATGCTGTATGCAGTTAAAATGGTTAGATGTAACGATTACTAGGTTTACCAGTTTAAGATGCTTATCAGAACCTGTATTGCTCGTACTTTGTTTTATTGATTTCTAACCATGATTTCGCCTTGCAATATGAACAGTTAGACTGCTTCTAACCAGTTCTGGACTGTACCAATCATGTATGCAGTTCAAATGGTCAGATGTAACAATACTACGTTTAACGGTTTCACATGCTTATCAGATCCTGTATTGCTCATTTTCTAGTTTAAGTGTTTTATCTGATATTCACCGTCTATTACCACCAAGGAAATTGTTCCTGAACCAGTTGTGTACTGTTCCAATGCTGTATGCAGTTAAAATGGTTAGATGTAACGATACTAGGTTTAACAGTTTAAGATGCTTATCAGAACCTGTATTGCTCGTACTTTGTTTTATTGATTTCTAACCATGATTTCGCCTTGCAATATGAACAGTTAGACTGCTTCTAACCAGTTCTGGACTGTACCAATCATGTTTTCGGTTCAAATGGTCAGATGTAACAATACTACGTTTAACGGTTTCACATCCTTATCAGATCCTGTATTGCTCATTTTCTAGTTTAAGTGTTTTATCTGATAATTCACAGTCCATTACCACCAAGGAAATTGTTCCTGAACCAGTTGTGTACTGTTCCAATGCTGTATGCAGTTAAAATGGTTAGATGTAACGATACTAGGTTTAACAGTTTAAGATGCTTATCAGAACCTGTATTGCTCGTACTTTGTTTTATTGATTTCTAACCATGAGTTCGCCTTGCAATATGAACAGTTAGACTGCTTCTAACCAGTTCTGGACTGTACCAATCATGTATGCAGTTCAAATGGTCAGATGTAACAATACTACGTTTAACGGTTTCACATGCGTATCAGATCCTGTATTGCTCATTTTCTAGTTTAAGTGTTTTATCTGATAATTCACCGTCCATTACCACAAGGAAATTGTTCCTGAACCAGTTGTGTACTGTTCCAATGCTGTATGCAGTTAAAATGGTTAGATGTAACGATACTAGGTTTACCAGTTTAAGATGCTTATCAGAACCTGTATTGCTCGTACTTTGTTTTATTGATTTCTAACCATGATTTCGCCTTGCAATATGAACAGTTAGACTGCTTCTAACCAGTTCTGGACTGTACCAATCATGTATGCAGTTCAAATGGTCAGATGTAACAATACTACGTTTAACGGTTTCACATGCCTTATCAGATCCTGTATTGCTCATTTTCTAGTTTAAGTGTTTTATCTGATATTCACCGTCCATTACCACCAAGGAAATTGTTCCTGAACCAGTTGTGTACTGTTCCAATGCTGTATGCAGTTAAAATGGTTAGATGTAACGATACTAGGTTTACCAGTTTAAGATGCTTATCAGAACCTGTATTGCTCGTACTTTGTTTTATTGATTTCTAACCATGATTTCGCCTTGCAATATGAACAGTTAGACTGCTTCTAACCAGTTCTGGACTGTACCAATCATGTATGCAGTTCAAATGGTCAGATGTAACAATACTACGTTTAACGGTTTCACATGCTTATCAGATCCTGTATTGCTCATTTTCTAGTTTAAGTGTTTTATCTGATAATTCACCGTCCATTACCACCAAGGAAATTGTTCCTGAACCAGTTGTGTACTGTTCCAATGCTGTATGCAGTTAAAATGGTTAGATGTAACGATACTAGGTTTAACAGTTTAAGATGCTTATCAGAACCTGTATTGCTCGTACTTTGTTTTATTGATTTCTAACCATGAGTTCGCCTTGCAATATGAACAGTTAGACTGCTTCTAACCAGTTCTGGACTGTACCAATCATGTATGCAGTTAAAATGGTCAGATGTAACAATACTACGTTTAACGGTTTCACATGCGTATCAGATCCTGTATTGCTCATTTTCTAGTTTAAGTGTTTTATCTGATAATTCACCGTCCATTACCACCAAGGAAATTGTTCCTGAACCAGTTGTGTACTGTTCCAATGCTGTATGCAGTTAAAATGGTTAGATGTAACGATACTAGGTTTACCAGTTTAAGATGCTTATCAGAACCTGTATTGCTCGTACTTTGTTTTATTGATTTCTAACCATGATTTCGCCTTGCAATATGAACAGTTAGACTGCTTCTAACCAGTTCTGGACTGTACCAATCATGTATGCGGTTCAAATGGTCAGATGTAACAATACTACGTTTAACGGTTTCACATCCTTATCAGATCCTGTATTGCTCATTTTCTAGTTTAAGTGTTTTATCTGGTATTTCACCGTCCATTACCACCAAGGAAATTGTTCCTGAACCAGTTGTGTACTGTTCCAATGCTGTATGCAGTTAAAATGGTTAGATGTAACGATACTAGGTTTAACAGTTTAAGATGCTTATCAGAACCTGTATTGCTCGTACTTTGTTTTATTGATTTCTAACCATGATTTCGCCTTGCAATATGAACAGTTAGACTGCTTCTAACCAGTTCTGGACTGTACCAATCATGTATGCAGTTCAAATGGTCAGATGTAACAATACTACGTTTAACGGTTTCACATGCTTATCAGATCCTGTATTGCTCATTTTCTAGTTTAAGTGTTTTATCTGGTATTTCACCGTCCATTACCACCAAGGAAATTGTTCCTGAACCAGTTGTGTACTGTTCCAATGCTGTATGCAGTTAAAATGGTTAGATGTAACGATACTAGGTTTAACAGTTTAAGATGCTTATCAGAACCTGTATTGCTCGTACTTTGTTTTATTGATTTCTAACCATGAGTTCGCCTTGCAATATGAACAGTTAGACTGCTTCTAACCAGTTCTGGACTGTACCAGTCATGTATGCAGTTAAAATGGTCAGATGTAACAATACTACGTTTAACGGTTTCACATGCGTATCAGATCCTGTATTGCTCATTTTCTAGTTTAAGTGTTTTATCTGGTATTTCACCGTCCATTACCACCAAGGAAATTGTTCCTGAACCAGTTGTGTACTGTTCCAATGCTGTATGCAGTTAAAATGGTTAGATGTAACGATACTAGGTTTACCAGTTTAAGATGCTTATCAGAACCTGTATTGCTCGTACTTTGTTTTATTGATTTCTAACCATGATTTCGCCTTGCAATATGAACAGTTAGACTGCTTCTAACCAGTTCTGGACTGTACCAATCATGTATGCAGTTCAAATGGTCAGATGTAACAATACTACGTTTAACGGTTTCACATGCTTATCAGATCCTGTATTGCTCATTTTCTAGTTTAAGTGTTTTATCTGATATTCACCGTCCATTACCACCAAGGAAATTGTTCCTGAACCAGTTGTGTACTGTTCCAATGCTGTATGCAGTTAAAATGGTTAGATGTAACGATACTAGGTTTACCAGTTTAAGATGCTTATCAGAACCTGTATTGCTCGTACTTTGTTTTATTGATTTCTAACCATGATTTCGCCTTGCAATATGAACAGTTAGACTGCTTCTAACCAGTTCTGGACTGTACCAATCATGTATGCAGTTCAAATGGTCAGATGTAACAATACTACGTTTAACGGTTTCACATGCGTATCAGATCCTGTATTGCTCATTTTCTAGTTTAAGTGTTTTATCTGATATTCACCGTCCATTACCACCAAGGAAATTGTTCCTGAACCAGTTGTGTACTGTTCCAATGCTGTATGCAGTTAAAATGGTTAGATGTAACGATACTAGGTTTAACAGTTTAAGATGCTTATCAGAACCTGTATTGCTCGTACTTTGTTTTATTGATTTCTAACCATGAGTTCGCCTTGCAATATGAACAGTTAGACTGCTTCTAACCAGTTCTGGACTGTACCAAGTCATGTATGCAGTTCAAATGGTCAGATGTAACAATACTACGTTTAACGGTTTCACATGCGTATCAGATCCTGTATTGCTCATTTTCTAGTTTAAGTGTTTTATCTGATATTCACCGTCCATTACCACCAAGGAAATTGTTCCTGAACCAGTTGTGTACTGTTCCAATGCTGTATGCAGTTAAAATGGTTAGATGTAACGATACTAGGTTTAACAGTTTAAGATGCTTATCAGAACCTGTATTGCTCGTACTTTGTTTTATTGATTTCTAACCATGATTTCGCCTTGCAATATGAACAGTTAGACTGCTTCTAACCAGTTCTGGACTGTACCAATCATGTATGCAGTTCAAATGGTCAGATGTAACAATACTACGTTTAACGGTTTCACATGCGTATCAGATCCTGTATTGCTCATTTTCTAGTTTAAGTGTTTTATCTGGTATTTCACCGTCCATTACCACCAAGGAAATTGTTCCTGAACCAGTTGTGTACTGTTCCAATGCTGTATGCAGTTAAAATGGTTAGATGTAACGATACTAGGTTTACCAGTTTAAGATGCTTATCAGAACCTGTATTGCTCGTACTTTGTTTTATTGATTTCTAACCATGATTTCGCCTTGCAATATGAACAGTTAGACTGCTTCTAACCAGTTCTGGACTGTACCAATCATGTATGCAGTTCAAATGGTCAGATGTAACAATACTACGTTTAACGGTTTCACATGCGTATCAGATCCTGTATTGCTCATTTTCTAGTTTAAGTGTTTTATCTGGTATTTCACCGTCCATTACCACCAAGGAAATTGTTCCTGAACCAGTTGTGTACTGTTCCAATGCTGTATGCAGTTAAAATGGTTAGATGTAACGATTCTAGGTTTACCAGTTTAAGATGCTTATCAGAACCTGTATTGCTCGTACTTTGTTTTATTGATTTCTAACCATGAGTTCGCCTTGCAATATGAACAGTTAGACTGCTTCTAACCAGTTCTGGACTGTACCAATCATGTATGCAGTTAAAATGGTCAGATGTAACAATACTACGTTTAACGGTTTCACATGCTTATCAGATCCTGTATTGCTCATTTTCTAGTTTAAGTGTTTTATCTGATATTCACCGTCCATTACCACCAAGGAAATTGTTCCTGAACCAGTTGTGTACTGTTCCAATGCTGTATGCAGTTAAAATGGTTAGATGTAACGATACTAGGTTTAACAGTTTAAGATGCTTATCAGAACCTGTATTGCTCGTACTTTGTTTTATTGATTTCTAACCATGATTTCGCCTTGCAATATGAACAGTTAGACTGCTTCTAACCAGTTCTGGACTGTACCAATCATGTATGCAGTTCAAATGGTCAGATGTAACAATACTACGTTTAACGGTTTCACATGCCTTATCAGATCCTGTATTGCTCATTTTCTAGTTTAAGTGTTTTATCTGGTATTTCACCGTCCATTACCACCAAGGAAATTGTTCCTGAACCAGTTGTGTACTGTTCCAATGCTGTATGCAGTTAAAATGGTTAGATGTAACGATACTAGGTTTAACAGTTTAAGATGCTTATCAGAACCTGTATTGCTCGTACTTTGTTTTATTGATTTCTAACCATGAGTTCGCCTTGCAATATGAACAGTTAGACTGCTTCTAACCAGTTCTGGACTGTACCAATCATGTATGCAGTTCAAATGGTCAGATGTAACAATACTACGTTTAACGGTTTCACATGCGTATCAGATCCTGTATTGCTCATTTTCTAGTTTAAGTGTTTTATCTGGTATTTCACCGTCCATTACCACTAAGGAAATTGTTCCTGAACCAGTTGTGTACTGTTCCAATGCTGTATGCAGTTAAAATGGTTAGATGTAACGATACTAGGTTTACCAGTTTAAGATGCTTATCAGAACCTGTATTGCTCGTACTTTGTTTTATTGATTTCTAACCATGAGTTCGCCTTGCAATATGAACAGTTAGACTGCTTCTAACCAGTTCTGGACTGTACCAGTCATGTATGCAGTTAAAATGGTCAGATGTAACAATACTACGTTTAACGGTTTCACATGCGTATCAGATCCTGTATTGCTCATTTTCTAGTTTAAGTGTTTTATCTGATAATTCACCGTCCATTACCACCAAGGAAATTGTTCCTGAACCAGTTGTGTACTGTTCCAATGCTGTATGCAGTTAAAATGGTTAGATGTAACGATACTAGGTTTAACAGTTTAAGATGCTTATCAGAACCTGTATTGCTCGTACTTTGTTTTATTGATTTCTAACCATGATTTCGCCTTGCAATATGAACAGTTAGACTGCTTCTAACCAGTTCTGGACTGTACCAATCATGTATGCCGTTCAAATGGTCAGATGTAACAATACTACGTTTAACGGTTTCACATGCCTTATCAGATCCTGTATTGCTCATTTTCTAGTTTAAGTGTTTTATCTGATATTTCACCGTCCATTACCACCAAGGAAATTGTTCCTGAACCAGTTGTGTACTGTTCCAATGCTGTATGCAGTTAAAATGGTTAGATGTAACGATACTAGGTTTAACAGTTTAAGATGCTTATCAGAACCTGTATTGCTCGTACTTTGTTTTATTGATTTCTAACCATGAGTTCGCCTTGCAATATGAACAGTTAGACTGCTTCTAACCAGTTCTGGACTGTACCAATCATGTATGCAGTTCAAATGGTCAGATGTAACAATACTACGTTTAACGGTTTCACATGCCTTATCAGATCCTGTATTGCTCATTTTCTAGTTTAAGTGTTTTATCTGATAATTCACCGTCCATTACCACCAAGGAAATTGTTCCTGAACCAGTTGTGTACTGTTCCAATGCTGTATGCAGTTAAAATGGTTAGATGTAACGATACTAGGTTTAACAGTTTAAGATGCTTATCAGAACCTGTATTGCTCGTACTTTGTTTTATTGATTTCTAACCATGAGTTCGCCTTGCAATATGAACAATTTAGACTGCTTCTAACCAGTTCTGGACTGTACCAGTCATGTATGCAGTTCAAATGGTCAGATGTAACAATACTACGTTTAACGGTTTCACATGCGTATCAGATCCTGTATTGCTCATTTTCTAGTTTAAGTGTTTTATCTGGTATTTCACCGTCCATTACCACCAAGGAAATTGTTCCTGAACCAGTTGTGTACTGTTCCAATGCTGTATGCAGTTAAAATGGTTAGATATAACGATACTAGGTTTACCAGTTTAAGATGCTCATCAGAACCTGTATTACTCGTACTTTGTTTTATTGATTTCTAACCATGAGTTTGCCTTGCAATATGAACAGTTAGACTGCTTCTAACCAGTTCTGGACTGTACCAATCATGTATGCAGTTAAAATGGTTAGATGTAAGGATTCTAGGTTTACCAGTTTAAGATGCTTATCAGAACATGTATTGCTCGTACTTTGTTTTATTGATTTCTAACCATGATTTCGCCTTGCAATATGAACAGTTAGACTGCTTCTAACTAGTTCTGGACTGTACCAATCATGTATGCCGTTCAAATGTCCAGAAGTAACAATACTACGTTTAACGGTTTCACATCCTTGTCAGTTCCTGTATTGCTCATTTTCTAGTTTAAGTATTTTATCTGGTATTTGTCCGTCCATTACCACTAAGGAAATTGTTCCTGAACCAGTTGTGTACTGTTCCAATGGTGTATGCAGTTAAAATGGTTAGATGTGACGATACTAGGTTTAACAGTTTAAGATGCTTATCAGAACCTGTATTGCTCGTACTTTGTTTTATTGATTTCTAACCATGAGTTCGCCTTGCAATATGAACAGTTAGACTGCTTCTAACCAGTTCTGGACTGTACCAATCATGTATGCAGTTAAAATGGTCAGATGTAACAATACTACGTTTAACGGTTTCACATCCTTGTCAGATCCTGTATTGCTCATTTTCTAGTTTAAGTGTTTTATCTGATAATTTCACCGTCCATTACCACCAAGGAAATTGTTCCTGAACCAGTTGTGTACTGTTCCAATGCTGTATGCAGTTAAAATGGTTAGATATAACGATTCTAGGTTTACCAGTTTAAGATGCTTATCAGAACCTGTATTGCTCGTACTTTGTTTTATTGATTTCTAACCATGAGTTCGCCTTGCAATATGAACAGTTAGACTGCTTCTAACCAGTTCTGGACTGTACCAATCATGTATGCCGTTCAAATGGTCAGATGTAACAATACTACGTTTAACGGTTTCACATGCGTATCAGATCCTGTATTGCTCATTTTCTAGTTTAAGTGTTTTATCTGGTATTTCACCGTCCATTACCACTAAGGAAATTGTTCCTGAACCAGTTGTGTACTGTTCCAATGCTGTATGCAGTTAAAATGGTTAGATATAACGATTCTAGGTTTACCAGTTTAAGATGCTTATCAGAACCTGTATTGCTCGTACTTTGTTTTATTGATTTCTAACCATGATTTCGCCTTGCAATATGAACAGTTAGACTGCTTCTAACCAGTTCTGGACTGTACCAATCATGTATGCAGTTCAAATGGTCAGATGTAACAATACTACGTTTAACGGTTTCACATGCGTATCAGATCCTGTATTGCTCATTTTCTAGTTTAAGTGTTTTATCTGGTATTTCACCGTCCATTACCACCAAGGAAATTGTTCCTGAACCAGTTGTGTACTGTTCCAATGCTGTATGCAGTTAAAATGGTTAGATATAACGATACTAGGTTTAACAGTTTAAGATGCTTATCAGAACCTGTATTGCTCGTACTTTGTTTTATTGATTTCTAACCATGATTTCGCCTTGCAATATGAACAGTTAGACTGCTTCTAACCAGTTCTGGACTGTACCAATCATGTATGCAGTTCAAATGGTCAGATGTAACAATACTACGTTTAACGGTTTCACATGCGTATCAGATCCTGTATTGCTCATTTTCTTGTTTAAGTGTTTTATCTGGTATTTCACCGTCCATTACCACCAAGAAAATTGTTCCTGGACCAGTTGTGTACTGTTCCAATGCTGTATGCAGTTAAAATGGTTAAATATAACGATACTAGGTTTAACAGTTTAAGATGCTTATCAGAACCTGTATTGCTCGTACTTTGTTTTATTGATTTCTACCCATGATTTCGCCTTGCAATATGAACAGTTAGACTGCTTCTAACCAGTTCTGGACTGTACCAGTCATGTATGCACTTAAAATGGTCAGATGTAACAATACTACGTTTAATGGTTTCACATGCGTGTCAGATCCTGTATTGCTCATTTTGTAGTTTAAGTGTTTTATCTGGTATTTCACCGTCCATTAAACATACAAACATAGAAAATCAGCATTTCTGTCGTTGAATCGGTGTATAGGCGGTGAGAGCGAAATCGTCAAATCTTACTATCTATACTGCATAGAGCAGTTGCAGGGTGCAATATATAGTTGAATTTGTAAATAAATTCGTAATGCAAAGCGAAATTGCACCTAGAATAATATACAAACATAGAAAATGAGCTTTTCTGTCGTTGAATCGGTGTATAGGAGGTGAGAGCGAAAACGTAAAATCTGAGTATATATACTGCATAGATCAGTTGCAGGGTGCAATATCGAGTAGAATTTAGTGATAAATTCGTAATACAAAGTGAAATTGCACCGAGAATAAGAAAATAACATCGAAAACGAAGATTTTGTTTTCTCCTCGTTTTTGAGCTTTTCACGAGCTGAAACGTTTAAAAACGAGGAGAAACGGAAATCACTATATACGGTTATTTTAACTGTATAGGGCAGTTACCGGGTGCATTATCGAATAGAGGCAGTTAAGAAATACGTAATGCAAAGCGAAATTGCACCCAGAATAATATACAAACATAGAAAATGAGCATTTCTGTCGTTGAATCGGTGTATAGGAGGTGAGAGCGAAAACGTAAAATCTGACTATATATACTGCATAGATCAGTTGCAGGGTGCAATATCGAGTAGAATTTATTGATAATTTCGTAATACAAAGCGAAATTGCACCTAGGATAAGAAAATAACATCGAAAACGAAGATTTTTTTTTCTCCTCGTTTTTGAGCATTTCACGAGCTGAAAAGTTCAAAAACGAGGTGAAACGGAAATCATTATATCCGGCTATTTTAACTGTATAGGGCAGTTACCGGGTGCATTATCGAATAGAGGCAGTTAAGAAATACGTAATGCAAAGCGAAATTGCACCTAGAATAATATACAAACATAGAAAATGAGCATTTCTGTCGTTGAATCGGTGTATAGGAGGTGAGAGCGAAAACGTAAAATCTGACTATATATACTGCATAGATCAGTTGCAGGGTGCAATATCGAGTAGGAATTTATTGATAATTTCGTAATACAAAGCGAAATTGCACCTAGGATAAGAAAATAACATCGAAAACGAAGATTTTGTTTTCTCCTCGTTTTTGAGCTTTTCACGAGCTGAAACGTTCAAAAACGAGGATGAAACGGAAATCACTATATCCGGCTATTTTAACTGTATAGGGCAGTTACCGGGTGCATTATCGAATAGAGGCAGTTAAGAAATACGTAATGCAAAGCGAAATTGCACCTAGAATAATATACAAACATAGAAAATGAGCATTTCTGTCGTTGAATCGGTGTATAGGAGGTGAGAGCGAAAACGTAAAATCTGACTATATATACTGCATAGATCAGTTGCAGGGTGCAATATCGAGTAGAATTTATTGATAATTTCGTAATACAAAGCGAAATTGCACCTAGAATAAGAAAATAACATCGAAAACGAAGATTTTATTTTCTCCTCGTTTTTGAGCTTTTCACGAGCTGAAACGTTCAAAAACGAGGTGAAACGGAAATCATTATATCCGGCTATTTTAACTGTATAGGGCAGTTACCGGGTGCATTATCGAATAGAGGCAGTTAAGAAATACGTAATGCAAAGCGAAATTGCACCTAGAATAATATACAAACATAGAAAATGAGCATTTCTGTCGTTGAATCGGTGTATAGGAGGTGAGAGCGAAAACGTAAAATCTGACTATCTATACTGCATAGATCAGTTGCAGGGTGCAATATCGAGTAGAATTTATTGATAATTTCGTAATACAAAGCGAAATTGCACCTAGGAATAAGAAAATAACATCGAAAACGAAGATTTTATTTTCTCCTCGTTTTTGTGCTTTTCACGAGCTGAAACGTTCAAAAACGAGGTGAAACGGAAATCATTATATCCGGCTATTTTAACTGTATAGGGCAGTTACCGGGTGCATTATCGAATAGAGGCAGTTAAGAAATACGTAATGCAAAGCGAAATTGCACCTAGAATAATATACAAACATAGAAAATGAGCATTTCTGTCGTTGAATCGGTGTATAGGAGGTGAGAGCGAAAACGTAAAATCTGACTATATATACTGCATAGATCAGTTGCAGGGTGCAATATCGAGTAGAATTTATTGATAATTTCGTAATACAAAGCGAAATTGCACCTAGAATAAGAAAATAACATCGAAAACGAAGATTTTTTTTTCTCCTCGTTTTTGAGCTTTTCACGAGCTGAAACGTTCAAAAACGAGGAGAAACGGAAATCACTATATACGGCTATTTTAACTGTATAGGGCAGTTACCGGGTGCATTATCGAATAGAGGCAGTTAAGAAATACGTAATGCAAAGCGAAATTGCACCTAGAATAATATACAAACATAGAAAATGAGCATTTCTGTCGTTGAATCGGTGTATAGGAGGTGAGAGCGAAAACGTAAAATCTGACTATATATACTGCATAGATCAGTTGCAGGGTGCAATATCGAGTAGGATTTATTGATAATTTCGTAATACAAAGCGAAATTGCACCTAGGATAAGAAAATAACATCGAAAACGAAGATTTTTTTTTCTCCTCGTTTTTGAGCATTTCACGAGCTGAAACGTTCAAAAACGAGGTGAAACGGAAATCATTATATCCGGCTATTTTAACTGTATAGGGCAGTTACCGGGTGCATTATCGAATAGAGGCAGTTAAGAAATACGTAATGCAAAGCGAAATTGCACCTAGAATAATATACAAACATAGAAAATGAGCATTTCTGTCGTTGAATCGGTGTATAGGAGGTGAGAGCGAAAACGTAAAATCTGACTATATATACTGCATAGATCAGTTGCAGGGTGCAATATCGAGTAGAATTTATTGATAATTTCGTAATACAAAGCGAAATTGCACCTAGAATAAGAAAATAACATCGAAAACGAAGATTTTGTTTTCTCCTCGTTTTTGAGCTTTTCACGAGCTGAAACGTTCAAAAACGAGGTGAAACGGAAATCATTATATCCGGCTATTTTAACTGTATAGGGCAGTTACCGGGTGCATTATCGAATAGAGGCAGTTAAGAAATACGTAATGCAAAGCGAAATTGCACCTAGAATAATATACAAACATAGAAAATGAGCATTTCTGTCGTTGAATCGGTGTATAGGAGGTGAGAGCGAAAACGTAAAATCTGACTATCTATACTGCATAGAGCAGTTGCAGGGTGCAATATCGAGTAGAATTTATTGATAATTTCGTAATACAAAGCGAAATTGCACCTAGAATAAGAAAATAACATCGAAAACGGAGATTTTGTTTTCTCCTCGTTTTTGAGCTTTTCACGAGCTGAAACGTTTAAAAACGAGGAGAAACGGAAATCACTATATACGGCTATTTTAACTGTATAGGGCAGTTACCGGGTGCATTATCGAATAGAGGCAGTTAAGAAATACGTAATGCAAAGCGAAATTGCACCTAGGATAAGAAAATAACATCGAAAACGAAGATTTTATTTTCTCCTCGTTTTTGTGCTTTTCACGAGCTGAAACGTTCAAAAACAAGGTGAAACGGAAATCATTATATCCGGCTATTTTAACTGTATAGGGCAGTTACCGGGTGCATTATCGAATAGAGGCAGTTAAGAAATACGTAATGCAAAGCGAAATTGCACCTAGAATAATATACAAACATAGAAAATGAGCATTTCTGTCGTTGAATCGGTGTATAGGAGGTGAGAGCGAAAACGTAAAATCTGACTATATATACTGCATAGATCAGTTGCAGGGTGCAATATCGAGTAGGATTTATTGATAATTTCGTAATACAAAGCGAAATTGCACCTAGGATAAGAAAATAACATCGAAAATAAAGATTTTTTTTTCTCCTCGTTTTTGAGCTTTTCACGAGCTGAAACGTTCAAAAACGAGGTGAAACGGAAATCATTATATCCGGCTATTTTAACTGTATAGGGTAGTTACCGGGTGCATTATCGAATAGAGGCAGTTAAGAAATACGTAATGCAAAGCGAAATTGCACCTAGAATAATATACAAACATAGAAAATGAGCATTTCTGTCGTTGAATCGGTGTATAGGAGGTGAGAGCGAAATCGTCAAATCTGACTATATATACTGCATAGATCAGTTGCAAGGTGCAATATCGAGTAGAATTTATTAATAATTTCGTAATACAAAGCGAAATTGCACCTAGAATAAGAAAATAACATCGAAAACAAAGATTTTGTTTTCTCCTCGTTTTTGAGCTTTTCACGAGCTGAAACGTTCAAAAACGAGGAGAAACGGAAATCACTATATACGGCTATTTTAACTGTATAGGGCAGTTACCGGGTGCATTATCGAATAGAGGCAGTTAAGAAATACGTAATGCAAAGCGAAATTGCACCTAGAATAATATACAAACATAGAAAATGAGCATTTCTGTCGTTGAATCGGTGTATAGGAGGTGAGAGCGAAAACGTAAAATCTGACTATATATACTGCATAGATCAGTTGCAGGGTGCAATATCGAGTAGAATTTATTGATAATTTCGTAATACAAAGCGAAATTGCACCTAGAATAAGAAAATAACATCGAAAACGAAGATTTTTTTTCTCCTCGTTTTTGAGCTTTTCACGAGCTGAAACGTTCAAAAACGAGGTAGAAACGGAAATCACTATATACGGCTATTTTAACTGTATAGGGCAGTTACCGGGTGCATTATCGAATAGAGGCAGTTAAGAAATACGTAATGCAAAGCGAAATTGCACCTAGAATAATATACAAACATAGAAAATGAGCATTTCTGTCGTTGAATCGGTGTATAGGAGGTGAGAGCGAAAACGTAAAATCTGACTATATATACTGCATAGATCAGTTGCAGGGTGCAATATCGAGTAGAATTTATTGATAATTTCGTAATACAAAGCGAAATTGCACCTAGAATAAGAAAATAACATCGAAAACGAAGATTTTGTTTTCTCCTCGTTTTTGAGCTTTTCACGAGCTGAAACGTTCAAAAACGAGGATGAAACGGAAATCACTATATACGGCTATTTTAACTGTATAGGGCAGTTACCGGGTGCATTATCGAATAGAGGCAGTTAAGAAATACGTAATGCAAAGCGAAATTGCACCTAGAATAATATACAAACATAGAAAATGAGCATTTCTGTCGTTGAATCGGTGTATAGGAGGTGAGAGCGAAAACGTAAAATCTGACTATATATACTGCATAGATCAGTTGCAGGGTGCAATATCGAGTAGAATTTATTGATAATTTCGTAATACAAAGCGAAATTGCACCTAGGATAAGAAAATAACATCGAAAACGAAGATTTTTTTTTCTCCTCGTTTTTGAGCTTTTCACGAGCTGAAACGTTCAAAAACGAGGTGAAACGGAAATCATTATATCCGGCTATTTTAACTGTATAGGGCAGTTACCGGGTGCATTATCGAATAGAGGCAGTTAAGAAATACGTAATGCAAAGCGAAATTGCACCTAGAATAATATACAAACATAGAAAATGAGCATTTCTGTCGTTGAATCGGTGTATAGGAGGTGAGAGCGAAAACGTAAAATCTGACTATATATACTGCATAGATCAGTTGCAGGGTGCAATATCGAGTAGGATTTATTGATAATTTCGTAATACAATGCGAAATTGCACCTATGATAAGAAAATAACATCGAAAACGAAGATTTTTTTTTCTCCTCGTTTTTGAGCATTTCACGAGCTGAAACGTTCAAAAACGAGGTGAAACGGAAATCATTATATCCGGCTATTTTAACTGTATAGGGCAGTTACCGGGTGCTTTATCGAATAGAGGCAGTTAAGAAATACGTAATGCAAAGCGAAATTGCACCTAGAATAAGAAAATAACATCGAAAACGGAGATTTTGTTTTCTCCTCGTTTTTGAGCTTTTCACGAGCTGAAACGTTCAAAAACGAGGAGAAACGGAAATCACTATATACGGCTATTTTAACTGTATAGGGCAGTTACCAGGTGCATTATCGAATAGAGGCAGTTCAGAAATACGTAATGCAAAGCGAAATTGCACCTAGAATAATATACAAACATAGAAAATGAGCATTTCTGTCGTTGAATCGGTGTATAGGAGGTGAGAGTGAAAACGTAAAATCTGACTATATATACTGCATAGATCAGTTGCAGGGTGCAATATCGAGTAGGATTTATTGATAATTTCGTAATACAAAGCGAAATTGCACCTAGGATAAGAAAATAACATCGAAAACGAAGATTTTATTTTCTCCTCGTTTTTGTGCTTTTCACGAGCTGAAACGTTCAAAAACGAGGTGAAACGGAAATCATTATATCCGGCTATTTTAACTGTATAGGGCAGTTACCGGGTGCATTATCGAATAGAGGCAGTTAAGAAATACGTAATGCAAAGCGAAATTACACCTAGGATAAGAAAATAACATCGAAAACGAAGATTTTATTTTCTCCTCGTTTTTGTGCTTTTCACGAGCTGAAACGTTCAAAAACGAGGTGAAACGGAAATCATTATATCCGGCTATTTTAACTGTATAGGGCAGTTACCGGGTGCATTATCGAATAGAGGCAGTTAAGAAATACGTAATGCAAAGCGAAATTGCACCTAGAATAATATACAAACATAGAAAATGAGCATTTCTGTCGTTGAATCGGTGTATAGGAGGTGAGAGCGAAAACGTAAAATCTGACTATATATACTGCATAGATCAGTTGCAGGGTGCAATATCGAGTAGAATTTATTGATAATTTCGTAATACAAAGCGAAATTGCACCTAGAATAAGAAAATAACATCGAAAACGGAGATTTTGTTTTCTCCTCGTTTTTGAGCTTTTCACGAGCTGAAACGTTTAAAAACGAGGAGAAACGGAAATCACTATATACGGCTATTTTAACTGTATAGGGCAGTTACCGGGTGCATTATCGAATAGAGGCAGTTAAGAAATACGTAATGCAAAGCGAAATTGCACCTAGAATAATATACAAACATAGAAAATGAGCATTTCTGTCGTTGAATCGGTGTATAGGAGGTGAGAGCGAAAACGTAAAATCTGACTATATATACTGCATAGATCAGTTGCAGGGTGCAATATCGAGTAGAATTTATTGATAATTTCGTAATACAAAGCGAAATTGCACCTAGGATAAGAAAATAACATCGAAAACGAAGATTTTATTTTCTCCTCGTTTTTGAGCTTTTCACGAGCTGAAACGTTCAAAAACGAGGTGAAACGGAAATCATTATATCCGGCTATTTTAACTGTATAGGGCAGTTACCGGGTGCATTATCGAATAGAGGCAGTTAAGAAATACGTAATGCAAAGCGAAATTGCACCTAGAATAATATACAAACATAGAAAATGAGCATTTCTGTCGTTGAATCGGTGTATAGGAGGTGAGAGCGAAAACGTAAAATCTGACTATATATACTGCATAGATCAGTTGCAGGGTGCAATATCGAGTAGAATTTATTGATAATTTCGTAATACAAAGCGAAATTGCACCTAGAATAAGAAAATAACATCGAAAACGAAGATTTTTTTTTCTCCTCGTTTTTGAGCTTTTCACGAGCTGAAACGTTCAAAAACGAGGAGAAACGGAAATCACTATATACGGCTATTTTAACTGTATAGGGCAGTTACCGGGTGCATTATCGAATAGAGGCAGTTAAGAAATACGTAATGCAAAGCGAAATTGCACCTAGAATAATATACAAACATAGAAAATGAGCATTTCTGTCGTTGAATCGGTGTATAGGAGGTGAGAGCGAAAACGTAAAATCTGACTATATATACTGCATAGATCAGTTGCAGGGTGCAATATCGAGTAGGATTTATTGATAATTTCGTAATACAAAGCGAAATTGCACCTAGGATAAGAAAATAACATCGAAAATAAAGATTTTTTTTTCTCCTCGTTTTTGAGCATTTCACGAGCTGAAACGTTCAAAAACGAGGTGAAACGGAAATCATTATATCCGGCTATTTTAACTGTATAGGGCAGTTACCGGGTGCATTATCGAATAGAGGCAGTTAAGAAATACGTAATGCAAAGCGAAATTGCACCTAGAATAATATACAAACATAGAAAATGAGCATTTCTGTCGTTGAATCGGTGTATAGGAGGTGAGAGCGAAAACGTAAAATCTGACTATATATACTGCATAGATCAGTTGCAGGGTGCAATATCGAGTAGGATTTATTGATAATTTCGTAATACAAAGCGAAATTGCACCTAGGATAAGAAAATAACATCGAAAACGAAGATTTTTTTTTCTCCTCGTTTTTGAGCTTTTCACGAGCTGAAACGTTCAAAAACGAGGAGAAACGGAAATCACTATATACGGCTATTTTAACTGTATAGGGCAGTTACCAGGTGCATTATCGAATAGAGGCAGTTCAGAAATACGTAATGCAAAGCGAAATTGCACCTAGAATAATATACAAACATAGAAAATGAGCATTTCTGTCGTTGAATCGGTGTATAGGAGGTGAGAGCGAAAA
This sequence comes from Apocrypta bakeri, assembly GCA_018906985.1. Taxonomy (NCBI): domain Eukaryota; kingdom Metazoa; phylum Arthropoda; class Insecta; order Hymenoptera; family Pteromalidae; genus Apocrypta; species Apocrypta bakeri. The sequence continues at coordinate 95 of JACCIA010000161.1, read as the reverse complement.
CGTAAAATCTGACTATATATACCGCATAGATCAGTTGCAGGGTGCAATATCGAGTAGGATTTATTGATAATTTCGTAATACAAAGCGAAATTGCA
>JACCIA010000160.1:0-24241 GCA_018906985.1 Apocrypta bakeri | reverse complement strand
ACATCTGCAATTTGAACGGCATACATGATTGGTACAGTTCAGAACTGGTTAGAAGCAGTCTAACTGTTCATATTGCTAGGCGAACTCATGGTTAGAAATCAATAAAACAAAGTACGAGCAATACAGGTTCTGATAAGCATCTTAAACTGTTAAACCTAGTATCGTTACATCTAACCATTTTAACTGCATACAGCAATGGATCAGTACACAACTGGTTCAGGAACAATTTCCTTGGTGGTAATGGACGGTGAAATACTAGATAAAACACTTCAACTAGAAAAAGAGCAATACAGTATCTGATACGCATGTGAAACCGTTAAACGTAGTATTGTTACATATGACCATTTTCACTGCAGACATGACTGGTACAGTCCAGAACTGGTATAGAGCATTCTAATTGTTCATATTGCAAGGCGAATTCATGGTTAGAAATCAATAAAACAAAGTACGAGCCATACAGGTTCTGATAAGTATCTTAAACTGTTAAACCTAGTATCGTTACATCTAACCATTTTAACTGCATACAGCAATGGATCAGTACACAACTGGTTCAGGAACAATTTCCTTGGTGGTAATTGACGGTGAAATACCAGATAAAACACTCAAACTAGAAAATGAGCAATACAGGATCTGATACGCATGTGAAACCGTTAACGTAGTATAGTTATATCTGACCATTTTAACTGCAGACATGACTGGTACAGTCCAGAACTGGTATAGAGCAATCAAATTATTTATATTGCAAGGCGAATTCATGGTTAGAAATCAATAAAACAATGTACGAGCAATACAGGTTCTGATAAGCATCTTAAACTGTTAAAACTAGTATCGTTACATTTAACCATTTTAACTGCATACAGCATTGGAACAGTACACAACTGGTTCAGGAACAATTTCCTTGGTGGTAATGGACGGTGAAATACTAGATAAAACACTTCAACTAGAAAATGAGCAATACAGTATCTGATACGCATGTGCAACCGTTAAACGTAGTATTGTTACATCTGACCATTTTAACTGCAGACATGACTGGTACAGTCCAGAACTGGGATAGAGCATTCAAATTTTTCATATTGCAAGGCGACCTCATGGTTAGAAATCAATAAAACAAAGTACGAGCAATACAGGTTCTGATGAGCATCTTAAACTGTTAAACCCAGTATCGTTATATTTAACCATATTAACTGCATACAGCATTGGAACAGTACACAACTGGTTCACGAATAATTTCCTTGGTGGTAATTGACGGTGAAATACCAGATAAAACACTCAAACTAGAAAATGAGCAATACAGGATCTGATACGCATGTGAAACCGTTAAACGTAGTATTGTTACATCTGACCATTTTAACTGCATACATAACTGGTACAGTCCAGAACTGGTATAGAGCATTCAAATTGTTCATATTGCAAGGCGAACTCATGGTTAGAAATAAATATAAACAAAGTACGAGCAATACAGGATCTGATAAGCATCTTAAACTGTTAAAACTAGTATCGTTACATTTAACCATTTTAACTGCATACAGCATTGGAACAGTACACAACTGGTTCAGGAATAATTTCCTTGGTGGTAATGGACGGTGAAATACTAGATAAAACACTTCAACTAGAAAATGAGCAATACAGTTTCTGATACGCATGTGAAACCGTTGAACAATGTATTGTTACATCTGACCATTTTAACTGCATACATGACTAGTAGAGTCCAGAACTGGTATAGAGCATTCAAATTGTTCATATTGCAAGGCGACCTCGTGGTTAGAAATCAATAAAACAAAGTACGAGCAATACATGTTCTGATGAGCATCTTAAACTGTTAAACCTAGTATCGTTACATCTAACCATTTTAACTGCATACAGCATCGGAACAGTACACAACTGGTTCAGGAACAATTTCCTTGGTGGTAATGGACTGTGAAATACTAGATAAAACACTTCAACTAGCAAATGAGCAATACAGAATCTGATACGCAAGTGAAACCGTTAAACGTAGTATTGTTACATCTGACCATTTTAACTGCATACATAACTGGTACAGTCCAGAACTGGTATAGAGCATTCAAATTGTTCATATTGCAAGGCGAATTCATGGTTAGAAATAAATATAAACAAAGTACGAGCAATACAGGATCTGATAAGCATCTTAAACTGTTAAACCTAGTATCGTTACATCTAACCATTTTAACTGCATACAGCATTGGAACCGTACACAACTGGTTCAGGAACAATTTCCTTGGTGGTAATGGACTGTGAAATACTAGATAAAACACTTCAACTAGCAAATGAGCAATACAGAATCTGATACGCAAGTGAAACCGTTAAACGTAGTATTGTTACATCTGTCAATTTGAACGGCATACATAATTGGTACAGTTCACAACTGGTTAGAAGCAGTCGAACTGTTCATATTGCTAGGCGAACTTATGGTTAGAAATCAATAAAACAAAGTACGAGCAATACAGGTTCTGATAAGCATCTTAAACTGTTAAACCTAGTATCGTTACATCTAACCATTTTAACTGCATACAGCAATGGATCAGTACACAACTGGTTCAGGAACAATTTCCTTGGTGGTAATGGACGGTGAAATACTAGATAAAACACTTCAACTAGAAAATAAGCAATACAGTATCTGATACGCATGTGCAACCATTAAACGTAGTATTGTTACATCTGACCATTTTAACTGCAGACATGACTGGTACAGTCCAGAACTGGTATAGAGCATTCAAATTTTTCATATTGCAAGGCGACCTCATGGTTAGAAATCAATAAAACAAAGTACGAGCAATACAGGTTCTGATGAGCATCTTAAACTGTTAAACCCAGTATCGTTACATTTAACCATTTTAACTGCATACAGCATTGGAACAGTACACAACTGGTTCAGGAACAATTTCCTTGGTGGTAATGGACTGTGAATTATCAGATAAAACACTTAAACAGAAAAATGAGCAATACAGGATCTGATACGCCTATGAAACCGTTAAACGTAGTATTGTTACATCTGTCAATTTGAACGGCATACATGATTGGTACAGTTCACAACTGGTTAGAAGCAGTCTAACTGTTCATATTGCTAGGCGAACTCATGGTTAGAAATCAATAAAACAAAGTACGAGCAATACAGGTTCTGATAAGCATCTTAAACTGTTAAACCTAGTATCGTTACATCTAACCATTTTAACTGCATACAGCAATGGATCAGTACACAACTGGTTCAGGAACAATTTCCTTGGTGGTAATTGACGGTGAAATACCAGATAAAACACTCAAACTAGAAAATGAGCAATACAGGATCTGATACGCATGTGAAACCGTTAACGTAGTATTGTTACATCTAACCATTTTAACTGCAGACATGACTGGTACAGTCCAGAACTGGTATAGAGCATTCAAATTGTTCATATTGCAAGGCGAATTCATGGTTAGAAATCAATAAAACAATGTACGAGCAATACAGGTTCTGATAAGCATCTTAAACTGTTAAAACTAGTATCGTTACATTTAACCATTTTAACTGCATACAGCATTGGAACAGTACACAACTGGTTCAGGAACAATTTCCTTGGTGGTAATGGACGGTGAAATACTAGATAAAACACTTCAACTAGAAAATGAGCAATACAGTATCTGATACGCATGTTAAACCGTTAAACGTAGTATTGTTACATCTGACCATTTTAACTGCAGACATGACTGGGAAAGTCCACAACTGGTTTAGAGCATTCAATTTGTTCATATTGCAAGGCGAACTAATGGTTAGAAGTCAATAAAACAAAGTACGAGCAATACAGGTTCTGATAAGCATCTTAAACAGTTAAACCTAGTATCGTTACATCTAACCATTTTAACTGCATACAGCATTGGAACCGTACACAACTGGTTCAGGAACAATTTCCTTGGTGGTAATGGACTGTGAAATACTAGATAAAACACTTCAACTAGCAAATGAGCAATACAGAATCTGATACGCAAGTGAAACCGTTAAACGTAGTATTGTTACATCTGACCATTTTAACTGCATACATAACTGGTACAGTCCAGAACTGGTATAGAGCATTCAAATTGTTCATATTGCAAGGCGAATTCATGGTTAGAAATCAATAAAACAATGTACGAGCAATACAGGTTCTGATAAGCATCTTAAACTGTTAAACCCAGTATCGTTATATTTAACCATATTAACTGCATACAGCATTGGAACAGTACACAACTGGTTCACGAATAATTTCCTTGGTGGTAATTGACGGTGAAATACCAGATAAAACACTCAAACTAGAAAATGAGCAATACAGGATCTGATACGCATGTGAAACCGTTAAACGTAGTATTGTTACATCTGACCATTTTAACTGCATACATAACTGGTACAGTCCAGAACTGGTATAGAGCATTCAAATTGTTCATATTGCAAGGCGAACTCATGGTTAGAAATAAATATAAACAAAGTACGAGCAATACAGGATCTGATAAGCATCTTAAACTGTTAAAACTAGTATCGTTACATTTAACCATTTTAACTGCATACAGCATTGGAACAGTACACAACTGGTTCAGGAATAATTTCCTTGGTGGTAATGGACGGTGAAATACTAGATAAAACACTTCAACTAGAAAATGAGCAATACAGTATCTGATACGCATGTGAAACCGTTAACAGTAGTATTGTTACATCTGACCATTTTAACTGCATACATGACTAGTACAGTCCAGAACTGGTATAGAGCATTCAAATTGTTCATATTGCAAGGCGACCTCATGGTTAGAAATCAATAAAACAAAGTACGAGCAATACAGGTTCTGATGAAGCATCTTAAACTGTTAAACCTAGTATCGTTACATCTAACCATTTTAACTGCATACAGCATTGGAACAGTACACAACTGGTTCAGGAACAATTTCCTTGGTGGTAATGGACTGTGAAATACTAGATAAAACACTTAAACTAGAAAATGAGCAATACAGGATCTGATACGCATGTGAAACCGTTAAACGTAGTATTGTTACATCTGACCATTTTGAACGGCATACATGACTTGGTACAGTCCAGAACTGGTTAGAAGCAGTCGAACTGTTCATATTGCAAGGCGAACTTCATGGTTAGAAATCAATAAAACAAAGTACGAGCAATACAGGTTCTGATAAGCATCTTAAACTGTTAAACCTAGTATCGTTACAGCTAACAATTTTAACTGCATACAGCATTGGAACAGTACACAACTGGTTCAGGAACAATTTCCTTGGTGGTAATGGACGGTGAAATACTAGATAAAACACTTCAACTAGAAAATGAGCAATACAGTATCTGATACGCATGTGAATCCGTTAACGTAGTATTGTTACATCTGACCGTTTTAATTGCAGACATGACTGGTACAGTCCAGAACTGGTATAGAGCATTAAAATTGTTCATATTGCAAGGCGACCTCATGGTTAGAAATCAATAAAACAAAGTACAAGCAATACAGGTTCTGATGAGCATCTTAAACTGTTAAACCCAGTATCGTTACATTTAACCATTTTAACTGCATACAGCATTGGAACAGTACACAACTGGTTCAGGAACAATTTCCTTGGTGGTAATGGACTGTGAATTACTCAGATAAAACACTTAAACTAGAAAATGAGCAATACAGGATCTGATACGCATGTGAAACCGTTAAACGTAGTATTGTTACATCTGATCCATTTTAACTGCATACATGACTGGTACAGTCCAGAACTGGTTAGAAGCAGTCTAACTGTTCATATTGCAAGGCGAACTCATGGTTAGAAATCAATAAAACAAAGTACGAGCAATACAGGTTCTGATAAGCATCTTAAACTGTTAAAACTAGTATCGTTACATTTAACCATTTTAACTGCATACAGCATTGGAACAGTATACAACTGGTTCAGGAACAATTTCCTTGGTGGTAATGTACTGTGAATTATCAGATAAAACACTTAAACAGAAAATGAGCAATATAGGATCTGATACGCATGTGAAACCGTTAAACGAAGTATTGTTACATCTCTCAATTTGAACGGCATACATGATTGGTACAGTCCACAACTGGTTAGAAGCAGTCTAACTGTTCATATTGCAAGGCGACCTCGTGGTTAGAAATCAATAAAACAAAGTACGAGCAATACATGTTCTGATGAGCATCTTAAACTGTTAAACCTAGTATCGTTACATCTAACCATTTTAACTGCATACAGCATCGGAACAGTACACAACTGGTTCAGGAACAATTTCCTTGGTGGTAATGGACTGTGAAATACTAGATAAAACACTTCAACTAGCAAATGAGCAATACAGAATCTGATACGCAAGTGAAACCGTTAAACGTAGTATTGTTACATCTGACCATTTTAACTGCATACATAACTGGTACAGTCCAGAACTGGTATAGAGCATTCAAATTGTTCATATTGCAAGGCGAATTCATGGTTAGAAATAAATATAAACAAAGTACGAGCAATACAGGATCTGATAAGCATCTTAAACTGTTAAACCTAGTATCGTTACATTTAACCATTTTAACTGCATACAGCATTGGAACAGTACACAACTGGTTCAGGAATAATTTCCTTGGTGGTAATGGACGGGGAAATACTAGATAAAACACTTCAACTAGAAAATGAGCAATACAGTTTCTGATACGCATGTGAAACCGTTGAACAATGTATTGTTACATCTGACCATTTTAACTGCATACATGACTAGTAGAGTCCAGAACTGGTATAGAGCATTCAAATTGTTCATATTGCAAGGCGACCTCATGGTTAGAAATCAATAAAACAGAGTACGAGCAATACAGGTTCTGATGAGCATCTTAAACTGTTAAACCTAGTATCGTTACATCTAACCATTTTAACTGCATACAGCATCGGAACAGTACACAACTGGTTCAGGAACAATTTCCTTGGTGGTAATGGACTGTGCATTATCAGATAAAACACTTAAACAGAAAAATGAGCAATACAGGATCTGATACGCCTGTGAAACCGTTAAACGTAGTTTAGTTACATCTGTCAATTTGAACGTCATACATTATTGGTACTTTTCAGAACTGGTTAGAAGCAGTCTAACTGTTCATATTGCAAGGCGAACTCATGGTTAGGTATCAATAAAACAAAGAACGAGCAATACAGGTTCTGATAAGCATCTTAAACTGTTAAAACTAGTATCGTTACATTTAACCATTTTAACTGCATACAGCATTGGAACCGTACACAACTGGTTCAGGAACAATTTCCTTGGTGGGAATGGACGGTGAAATACTAGATAAAACTCTTCAACTAGCAAATGAGCAATACAGAATCTGATACGCATGTGAAACCGTTAAACGTAGTATTGTTACATCTGACCATTTTAACTGCATACATAACTGGTACAGTCCAGAACTGGTATAGAGCATTCAAATTGTTCATATTGCAAGGCGAACTCATGGTTAGAAATAAATATAAACAAAGTACGAGCAATACAGGATCTGATAAGCATCTTAAACTGTTAAACCTAGTATCGTTACATTTAACCATTTTAACTGCATACAGCATTGGAACAGTACACAACTGGTTCAGGAACAATTTCCTTGGTGGTAATGGACGGTGAAATACTAGATAAAACACTTCAACTAGAAAATGAGCAATACAGTTTCTGACACGCATGTGAAACCGTTGAACAATGTATTGTTACATCTGACCATTTTAACTGCATACATGACTAGTAGAGTCCAGAACTGGTATAGAGCATTCAAATTGTTCATATTGCAAGGCGACCTCATGGTTAGAAATCAATAAAACAAAGTACGAGCAATACAGGTTCTGATGAGCATCTTAAACTGTTAAACTTAGTATCGTTACATCTAACCATTTTAACTGCATACAGCATCGGAACAGTACACTACTGGTTCAGGAACAATTTCCTTGGTGGTAATGGACTGTGAATTATCAGATAAAACACTTCAACTAGAAAATGAGCAATACAGTATCTGATACGCATGTGAAACCGTTAACGTAGTATAGTTATATCTGACCATTTTAAGTGCAGACATGACTGGTACACTCCAGAACTGGTTAGAAGCAGTCTAACTGTTCATATTACAAGGCGAACTCATGGTTAGAAATCAATAAAACAAAGTAAGAGCAATACAGGTTCTGATAAGCATCTTAAACTGTTAAACCTAGTATCGTTACATCTAACCACTTTAACTGCATACAGCATTGGAACAGTACACAACTGGTTCAGGAACAATTTCCTTGGTGGGAATGGACGGTGAAATACTAGATAAAACACTTCAACTAGCAAATGAGCAATACAGAATCTGATACGCATGTGAAACCGTTAAACGTAGTATTGTTACATCTGTCAATTTGAACGGCATACATGATTGGTACAGTCCAGAACTGGTATAGAGCATTCAAATTGTTCATATTGCAACAGGAACTCATGGTTCGAAATCAATAAAACAAAGTACGAGCAATAAAGTTTCTGATAAGTATCTTAAACTGTTAATCCTAGTATCGTTACATCTTTGCTTTGCATTACGTATTTAATAACTACCTCTATTCGACAATGCACCCGGTAACTGCGCTATACAGTTAAAATAGCCGGCTATAATGATTTCCGTTTCTCCTCGTTTTTGAACGTTTCAGTTCGTGAAAAGCTCAAAAACGAGGAGAAAACAAAATCTTCATTTTCAATGTATTTTTCTTATTCTAGGTGCAATTTCGCTTTGTATTACGAATTTATCAACAAATTTTACTCGATATTGCACCCTGGAACTGCTCTATGCAGTATAGATAGTCGGATTAGACGATTTCACTCTCACCTCGTATACACCGATTTAACGACAGAAATGCTCATTTTCTATGTTTGTACATTATTCTAGGTGCAATATCGCTTTGCATTACGTATGTCTTAACTGCCTCTATTCGATACTGCACCCGGTAACTGCTCTATACAGTTAAAATAGCCGGATATAATGATTTTCGTTTCTCCTCGTTTTTGAACGTTTCAGCTCGTGAAAAGCTCAAAGACGAGAGGACACAAAATCTTCATTTTCAATGTATTTTTCTTATTCTAGGTGCAATTTCGCTTTGTATTACGAATTTATCAACAAATTTTACTCGATATTGCACCCTGGAACTGCTCTATGCAGTATAGATAGTCGGATTAGACGATTTCACTCTCACCTCGTATACACCGATTTAACGACAGAAATGCTCATTTTCTATGTTTGTACATTATTCTAGGTGCAATTTCGCTTTGCATTACGTATTTCTTAACTGACTCTATTCGATAATGAACCCAGCAACTGCTCTATACAGTTAAATAAGCCGGATATAATGATTTTCGTTTCTACTCGTTTTTGAACGTTTCAGCTCGTGAAAAGCTCAAAAACGAGGAGAAAACAAAATCTTCATTTTCAATGTATTTTTCTTATTCTAGGTGCAATTTCGCTTTGTATTACGAATTTATCAACAAATTTTACTCGATATTGCACCCTGGAACTGCTCTATGCAGTATAGATAGTCGGATTAGACGATTTCACTCTCACCTCGTATACACCGATTTAACGACAGAAATGCTCATTTTCTATGTTTGTACATTATTCTAGGTGCAATTTCGCTTTGCATTACGTATTTCTTAACTGACTCTATTCGATAATGAACCCAGCAACTGCTCTATACAGTTAAATAAGCCGGATATAATGATTTTCGTTTCTCCTCGTTTTTGAACGTTTCAGCTCGTGAAAAGCTCAAAAACGAGGAGAAAACAAAATCTTCATTTTCGATGTAGTTTTCTTATTCTAGGTTCAATTTCAATTTGTATTACGAATTTATCAACAAATTCTACTCGATATTGCACCCTGGAACTGCTCTATGCAGTATAGATAGTCGGATTTGACAATTTCGCTCTCACCTCGTATACACCGATTTGACGACAGAAATGCTCATTTTCAATGTTTATATATTATTCTAGGTGCAATTTCGCTTTGCCTAACGTATTTCTTAACTGCCTCTATTCGATAATGCACTCAGCAACTGCTCTATACAGTTAAAACAGCCGGATATAATGATTTCCGTTTCTCCTCGTTTTTTAACGTTTCAGCTCGTGAAAAGCTCAAAAACGAGGAGAAAACAAAATCTTCATTTTCGATGTAGTTTTCTTATTCTAGGTGCATTTTCGCTTTGCATTTTGAATTTATCAACAAATTCTTCTCGATATTGCACCCTGGAACTGCTCTATGCAGTATAGAAGGTCGGATTTGACGATTTCGCTCTCACCTCCTATACACCGATTCAACGACAGAAATGCTCATTTTCTATATTTGTACATTATTCTAGGTGCAATTTCGCTTTGCATTACGTATTTCTTTACTGCCTCTATTCGATAATGCACCCAGCAACTGCTCTATACAGTTAAAACAGCCGGATATAATGATTTTCGTTTCTCCTCGTTTTTGAACGCTTCAGCTCATGAAAAGCACAAAAACGAGGAGAAAACAAAATCTTCATTTTCGATGTATTTTTCTTATTCTAGGTGCAATTTCGCTTTGTATTACGAATTTATCAACAAATTCTACTCGATATTGCACCCTGGAACTGCTCTATGCAGTATAGATAGTCGGATTTGACGATTTCGCTCTCACCTCGTATACACCGATTTAACGACAGAAATGCTCATTTTCTATGTTTGTATATTATTCTAGGTGCAATTTCGCTTTGCATTACGTATTTCTTAACTGCCTCTATTCGATAATGCACCCAGCAACTGCTCTATACAGTTAAAACAGCCGGATATAATGATTTTCGTTTCTCCTCGTTTTTGAACGTTTCAGCTCGTGAAAAGCTCAAAAACGAGGAGAAAACAAAATCTTCATTTTCGATGTAGTTTTCTTATTCTAGGTGCAATTTCGCTTTGTATTACGAATTTATCAACAAATTCTACTCGATATTGCACCCTGGAACTGCTCTATGCAGTATAGATAGTCGGATTTGACGATTTCGCTCTCACCTCGTATACACCGATTTAACGACAGAAATGCTCATTTTCTATGTTTGTATATTATTCTAGGTGCAATTTCGCTTTGCATTACGTATTTCTTAACTGCCTCTATTCGATAATGCACCCAGCAACTGCTCTATACAGTTAAAACAGCCGGATATAATGATTTCCGTTTCTCCTCGTTTTTGAACGTTTCAGCTCGTGAAAAGCACAAAAACGAGGAGAAAACAAAATCTTCATTTTCGATGTATTTTTCTTATTCTAGGTGCAATTTCGCTTTGTATTACGAATTTATCAACAAATTCTACTCGATATTGCACCATGGAACTGCTCTATGCAGTATAGATAGTCGGATTTGACGATTTCGCTCTCACCTCGTATACACCGATTTCAACGACAGAAATGCTCATTTCTATGTTTGTACATTATTCTAGGTGCAATTTCGCTTTGCATTACGTATTTCTTAACTGCCTCTATTCGATAATGCACCCAGCAACTGCTCTATACAGTTAAAACAGCCGGATATAATGATTTTCGTTTCTCCTCGTTTTTGAACGTTTCAGCTCGTGAAAAGCTCAAAAACGAGGAGAAAAAAAAATCTTCATTTTCGATGAATTTTTCTTATTCTAGATGCAATTTCGCTTTGTATTACGAATTTATCAACAAATTCTACTCGATATTGCACCCTGGAACTGCTCTATGCAGTATAGATAGTCGGATTTGACAATTTCGCTCTCACCTCGTATACACCGATTAACGACAGAAATGCTCATTTTCTATGTTTGTATATTATTCTAGGTGCAATTTCGCTTTGCATTACGCATTTCTTAACTGCCTCTATTCGATAATGCACCCGGTAACTGATCTATACAGTTAAAATAGCCGGATATAATGATTTCGTTTCTCCTCGTTTTTGAACGTTTCAGCTCGTGAAAAGCTCAAAAACGAGGAGAAAACAAAATCTTCATTTTCGATGTATTTTTCTTATTCTAGGTGCAATTTCGCTTTGTATTACGAATTTATCAACAAATTCTACTCGATATTGCACCATGGAACTGCTCTATGCAGTATAGATAGTCGGATTTGACGATTTCGCTCTCACCTCGTATACACCGATTTAACGACAGAAATGCGCATTTCTATGTTTGTATATTATTCTAGGTGCAATTTCGCTTTGCATTACGTATTTCTTAACTGCCTCTATTCGATAATGCACCCAGAAACTGCTCTATACAGTTAAAACAGCCGGATATAATGATTTCCGTTTCTCCTCGTTTTTGAACGTTTCAGCTCGTGAAAAGCACAAAAACGAGGAGAAAACAAAATCTTCATTTTCAATGAATTTTTCTTATTCTAGGTGCAATTTCGCTTTGTATTACGAATTTATCAACAAATTCTACTCGATATTGCACCATGGAACTGATCTATGCAGTATAGATAGTCGGATTTGACGATTTCGCTCTCACCTCGTATACAACGATTTAACGACAGAAATGCGCATTTTCTATGTTTGTATATTATTCTAGGTGCAATTTCGCTTTGCATTACGCATTTCTTAACTGCCTCTATTCGATAATGCACCCAGAAACTGCTCTATACAGTTAAAACAGCCGGATATAATGATTTCCGTTTCTCCTCGTTTTTGAACGTTTCAGCTCGTGAAAAGCACAAAAACGAGGAGAAAACAAAATCTTCATTTTCAATGAATTTTTCTTATTCTAGGTGCAATTTCGCTTTGTATTACGAATTTATCAACAAATTCTACTCGATATTGCACCATGGAACTGATCTATGCAGTATAGATAGTCGGATTTGACGATTTCGCTCTCACCTCGTATACAACGATTTAACGACAGAAATGCGCATTTTCTATGTTTGTATATTATTCTAGGTGCAATTTCGCTTTGCATTACGCATTTCTTAACTGCCTCTATTCGATAATGCACCCAGAAACTGCTCTATACAGTTAAAATAGCCGGATATAATGATTTCCGTTTCTCCTCGTTTTTGATCGTTTCAGCTCGTGAACAGCACAAAAACGAGGAGAAAACAAAATCTTCATCTTCAATGAATTTTTCTTATTCTAGGTGCAATTTCGCTTTATATTACGAATTTATCAACAAATTCTACTCGATATTGCATCATGGAACTGATCTATGCAGTATAGATAGTCGGATTTGACGATTTCGCTCTCATCTCGTATACAACGATTTAACGACAGAAATGCGCATTATCTATGTTTGTATATTATTCTAGGTGCAATTTCGCTTTGCATTACGCATTTCTTAACTGCCTCTATTCAATAATGCACCCAAAAACTGCTCTATACAGTTAAAACAGCCGGATATAATGATTTCCGTTTCTCCTCGTTTTTGAACGTTTCAGCTCGTGAAAAGCACAAAAACGAGGAGAAAACAAAATCTTCATTTTCAATGAATTTTTCTTATTCTAGGTGCAATTTCGCTTTGTATTACGAATTTATCAACAAATTCTACTCGATATTGCACCATGGAACTGATCTATGCAGTATAGATAGTCGGATTTGACGATTTCGCTCTCACCTCGTATACAACGATTTAACGACAGAAATGCGCATTTTCTATGTTTGTATATTATTCTAGGTGCAATTTCGCTTTGCATTACGCATTTCTTAACTGCCTCTATTCGATAATGCACCCAGAAACTGCTCTATACAGTTAAAACAGCCGGATATTATGATTTCCGTTTCTCCTCGTTTTTGAACGTTTCAGCTCGTGAAAAGCACAAAAACGAGGAGAAAACAAAATCTTCATTTTCAATGAATTTTTCTTATTCTAGGTGCAATTTCGCTTTGTATTACGAATTTATCAACAAATTCTACTCGATTTTGCACCATGGAACTGATCTATGCAGTATAGATAGTCGGATTTGACGATTTCGCTCTCACCTCGTATACACCGATTTAACGACAGAAATGCTCATTTTCTATGTTTATATATTATTCTAGGTGCAATTTCGCTTTGCATTACGTCTTTCTTTACTGCCTCTATTCGATAAAGCACCCAGCAACTTCTCTATACAGTTAAAACAGCCGGATAAAATGATTTCCGTTTCTCCTCGTTTTTGAACGTTTCAGCTCGTGAAAATCACAAAAACGAGGAGAAAACAAAATCTTCATTTTCGGTGTATTTTTCTTATTCTAGGTGTAATTTCGCTTTGTATTACGAATTTATTAAAAAATTCTACTCTATATTGCACCCTGGAACTGCTCTATGCAGTATAGATAGTCGGATTTGACGATTTCGCATCTCACCTCCTATACACCGATTCAATGACAGAAATGCTCATTTTCTATGTGTGTATATTATTCTAGGTACAATTTCGCTTTGCATTACGTATTTAATAACTGCCTCTATTCGATAATGCACCCGGTAACTGATCTATACAGTTAAATTAGCCGGATATAATGATTTCCGTTTCTCCTCGTTTTTGAACGTTTTAGCTCGTGAAAAGCACAAAAACGAGGAGAAAACAAAATTTTCATTTTCGATGTATTTTTCTTATTCTAGGTGCAATTTCGCTTTGTATTACGAATTTATCAACAAATTCTACTCGATATTGCACCATGGAACTGATCTATGCAGTATAGATAGTCGGATTTGACGATTTCGCTCTCACCTCGTATACACCGATTTAACGACAGAAATGCTCATTTTCTATGTTTGTATATTATTCTAGGTGCAATCTCGCTTTGCATTACGTCTTTCTTTACTGCCTCTATTCGATAAAGCACCCAGCAACTGCCCTATACGGTTAAAATAGCCGGATATAATGATTTCCGTTTCTCCTCGTTTTTGATCGTTTCAGCTCGTGAAAAGCACAAAAACGAGGAGAAAACAAAATCTTCATTTTCGATGTAGTTTTCTTATTTTAGGTGCAATTTCGCTTTGAATTTCGAATTTATCAACAAATTCTTCTCGATATTGCACCATGGAACTGCTCTATGCAGTATAGAAGGTCGGATTTGACGATTTTGAACGTTTCATCTCGTGAAAAGCTCAAAAACGAGGAGAAAACAAAATCTTCATTATCGATGTATTTTTCTTATTCTAGGTGCAATTTCGCTGTATTCATGTGAAACCGTTAAACGTAGTATTGTCACATCTGACCATATTAACTGCATACATGACTGGTACAGTCCAGAACTGGTATAGAGCATTTAAATTGTTCATATTGCAAGGCGAACTCATGGTTAGAAATCAATAAAACAAAGTACGAGCAATACAGGTTCTGTTAAGCATCTTAAACTGTTAAACCTAGTATCGTTACATTAACCATTTTAACTGCATACAGCATTGGAACAGTACACAACTTGTTCAGGAACAATTTCCTTGGTGGTAATGGACGGTGAAATACTAGATAAAACACTTCAACTAGAAAATGAGCAATACAGTATCTGATACGCATGTGAAACCGTTAAACGTAGTATTGTTACATCTGACAATTTGAACGGCATACATGACTGGTACAGTCCAGAACTTGTTAGAAGCAGTCTAACTGTTTATATTGCAAGGCGAACTCATGGTTAGAAATCAGTAAAACAAAGTACGAGTAATACAGGTTCTGATAAGTATCTTAAACTGTTAAACCTAGTATCGTTACATCTAACCACTTTAACTTGCATACAGCATTGGAACTGTACACAACTGGTTCAGGAACAATTTCCTTGGTAGTAATGGACGGTGAAATACTAGATAAAACACTTCAACTAGAAAATGAGCAATACAGGATCTGATACGCATGTGAAACCGTTAAACGTAGTATTGTTACATCTGACCATTTTAACTGCAGACATGACTGGTACAGTCCAGAACTGGTATAGAGCATTCAAATTGTTCATATTGCAAGGCGAACTCATGGTTAGAAATCAATAAAACAAAGTACGAGCAATACAGGTTCTGTTAAGCATCTTAAACTGTTAAACCTAGTATCGTTACATTTAACCATTTTAATTGCATACAGCATTGGAACAGTACACAACTTGTTCAGGAACAATTTCCTTGGTGGTAATGGACAGTGAAATACTAGATAAAACACTTCAACTAGAAAATGAGCAATACAGTATCTGATACGCATGTGAAACCGTTAAACGTAGTATTGTTACATCTGACAATTTGAACGGCATACATGACTGGTACAGTCCAGAACTTGTTAGAAGCAGTCTAACTGTTCATATTGCAAGGCGAACTGATGGTTAGAAATCAGTAAAACAAAGTACGAGTAATACAGGTTCTGATAAGTATCTTAAACTGTTAAACCTAGTATCGTTACATTTAACCATTTTAACTGCATACAGCATTGGAACAGTACACAACTTGTTCAGGAACAATTTCCTTGGTGGTAATGGACGGTGAAATACTAGATAAAACACTTCAACTAGAAAATGAGCAATACAGTATCTGATACGCATGTGAAACCGTTAAACGTAGTATTGTTACATCTGACAATTTGAACGGCATACATGACTGGTACAGTCCAGAACTGGTATAGAGCATTCAAATTGTTCATATTGCAAGGCGAACTCATGGTTAGAAATCAATAGAACAAAGTACGAGTAATACAGGTTCTGATAAGCATCTTAAACTGTTAAACCTAGTATCGTTACAATTAACCATTTTAACTGCATACAGCATTGGAACAGTACACAACTGGTTCAGGAACAATTTCCTTGGTGGTAATGGACGGTGAAATACTAGATAAAACACTTAAACTAGAAAATGAGCAATACAGTATCTGATACGCATGTGAAACCGTTAAACGTAGTATTGTTACATCTGACCAATTTTAACGTTGCATACATGACTGGTACAGTCCAGAACTGGTATAGAGCATTCTAAATTGTTCATATTGCAAGGCGAACTCATGGTTAGAAATCAATAAACAAAGTACGAGCAATACAGGTTCTGATAAGCATCTTAAACTGTTAAACCTAGTATCGTTACATTCTAACCATTTTAACTGCATACAGCATTGGAACAGTACACAACTTGTTCAGGAACAATTTCCTTGGTGATAATGGACGGTGAAATACTAGATAAAACACTTCAACTAGAAAATGAGCATACAGTATCTGATACGCATGGGAAACCGTTAAACGTAGTATTGTTACATCTGACAATTTGAACGGCATACATGACTGGTACAGTCCAGAACTGGTTAGAAGCAGTCTAACTGTTCATATTGCAAGGCGAACTCATGGTTAGAAATCAATAAAACAAGGTACGAGCAATACAGGTTCTGATAAGCATCTTAAACTGTTAAACCTAGTATCGGTACATCGAACAATTTTAACTGCATACAGCATTGGAACAGTACACAACTGGTTCAGGAACAATTTCCTTGGTGTTAATGGACGGTGAAATACCAGATAAAACAATTAAACTAGAAAATGAGCAATACAGGATCTGATACACGTGTGAAACCGTTAAACGTAGTATTGTTACATCTGACCATTTTAACTGCATACATAACAGGTACAGTCCAGAACTGGTATAGAGCATTCAAATTGTTCGTATTGCAAGGCGTACTCATGGTTAGAAATCAATAAAACAAAGTACGAGCAAAACAGGATCTGATAAGCATCTTAAACTATTAAACCTAGTATCGTTATATCTAACCATTTTAACTGCATACAGCATTGGAACAGTACACAACTGGTTAAGGAACAATTTTCTTGGAGGTAATGGACTATGAATTCTCAGATAAAACACTTAAACAGAAAAATGACCAATACAGGATCTGATACGTCTGTGAAACCGTTAAACGTAGTATTGTTTCATCTGACCATTTGAACCGAAAACATGATTGGTACAGTCCAGAACTGGTTAGAAGCAGTCTAAATATTCATATTGTAAGGCGAACTCTTTTTTAGAAATCAATAAAACAAAGTACGAGCAATACAGGTTCTGATAAGCATCTTAAATTGTTAAACCTAGTATCGTTACATCTAACCATTTGAACTGCATACAGCATTAAAACAGTACACAACTGGTTCAGGAACAATTTCCTGGGTGGGAATGGACGGTGAAATACTAGATAAAACACTTCAACTAGCAAATGAGCAATACAGAATCTGATACGCATGTGAAACCGTTAAACGTAGTATTGTTACATCTGACCATTTTAACTGCATACATAACTGGTACAGTCCAGAACTGGTATAGAGCATTCAAATTGTTCATATTGCAAGGCGAACTCATGGTTAGAAATCAATAAAACAAAGTACGAGCAATACAGGTTCTGATAAGCATCTTAAACTGTTAAACCTAGTATCGGTACATCTAACCATTTTAACTGCATACAGCATTGGAACAGTACACAACTGGTTCAGGAACAATTTCCTTGGTGGTAATGGACGGTGAAATACTAGATAAAACACTTCAACTACAAAATGAGCAATACAGTATCTGATACACATGTGAAACCGTTAAACGTAGTATTGTTACATCTGACCATTTTAACTGCATACATAACTGGTACAGTCCAGAACTGGTATAGAGCATTCAAATTGCTCATATTGCAAGGCGAACTCATGGTTAGAAATCAATAAAACAAAGTACGAGCAATACAGGTTCTGATAAGCATCTTAAACTGTTAAACCTAGTATCGGTACATCTAACCATTTTAACTGCATACAGCATTGGAACAGTACACAACTGGTTCAGGAACAATTTCCTTGGTGTTAATGGACGGTGAAATACCAGATAAATAATTAAACTAGAAAATGAGCAATACAGGATCTGATACACATGTGAAACCGTTAAACGTAGTATTGTTACATCTGACCATTTTAACTGCATACATAACAGGTACAGTCCAGAACTGGTATAGAGCATTCAAATTGTTCGTATTGCAAGGCGAACTCATGGTTAGAAATAAATAAAACAAAGTACGAGCAAAACAGGATGTGATAAGCATCTTAAATTGTTAAACCTAGTATCGTTACATTTAACCATTTTAACTGCATACAGCATTGGAACAGTACACAACTGGTTCAGGAAAAATTTCCTTGGTGGTAATGGACGGTGAAATACTAGATAAAACACTTCAACTACAAAATGAGCAATACAGTATCTGATACACATGTGAAACCGTTAAACGTAGTATTGTTACATCTGACCATTTTAACTGCATACATAACTGGTACAGTCCAGAACTGGTATAGATCATTCAAATTGCTCATATTGCAAGGCGAACTCATGGTTAGAAATCAATAAAACAAAGTACGAGCAATACAGGTTCTGATAAGCATCTTAAACTGTTAAACCTAGTATCGGTACATCTAACCATTTTAACTGCATACAGCATTGGAACAGTACACAACTGGTTCAGGAACAATATCCTTGGTGTTAATGGACGGTGAAATACCAGATAAAACAATTAAACTAGAAAATGAGCAATACAGGATCTGATACACATGTGAAACCGTTAAACGTAGTATTGTTACATCTGACCATTTTAACTGCATACATAACAGGTACAGTCCAGAACTGGTATAGAGCATTCAAATTGTTCGTATTGCAAGGCGAACTCATGGTTAGAAATAAATAAAACAAAGTACGAGCAAAACAGGATGTGATAAGCATCTTAAATTGTTAAACCTAGTATCGTTACATTTAACCATTTTAACTGCATACAGCATTGGAACAGTACACAACTGGTTCAGGAAAAATTTCCTTGGTGGGAATGGACGGTGAAATACTAGATAAAACACTTCAACTAGCAAATGAGCAATACAGAATCTGATACGCATGTGAAACCGTTAAACGTAGTATTGTTACATCTGACCATTTTAACTGCATACATAACTGGTACAGTCCAGAACTGGTTAGAAGCAGTCTAACTGTTCATATTGCAAGGCGAACTCATGGTTAGAAATCAATAAAACAATGTACGAGCAATACAGGTTCTGATAAGCATCTTAAATTGTTAAACCTAGTATCGTTACATTTAACCATTTTAACTGCATACAGCATTGGAACAGTACACAACTGGTTCAGGAAAAATTTCCTTGGTGGTAATGGACGGTGAAATACTAGATAATATACTTAAACTAGAAAATGAGCAATACAGTATCTGATACGCATGTGAAACCTTTAAACGTAGTATTGTTACATCTGACCATTTTAACTGCATACATAACTGGTACAGTCCAGAACTGGTATAGCGCATTAAAATTGTTCATATTGCAAGGTGATCTCATGGTTAGAAATCAATAAAACAAAGTACGAGCAATACAGGATCTGATAAGCATCTTAAACTGTTAAACCTAGTATCGGTACATCTAACCATTTTAACTGCATACAGCATTGGAACAGTACAAAACTGGTTCAGGAACAATTTCCTTGGTGTTAATGGACGGTGAAATTCCAGATAAAACAATTAAACTAGAAAATGAGCAATACAGGATCTGATACACATGTGAAACCGTTAAACGTAGTATTGTTACATCTGACCATTTTAACTGCATACATAACTGGTACAGTCCAGAACTGGTATAGAGCATTCAAATTGTTCATATTGCAAGGCGAACTCATGGTTAGAAATCAATAAAACAAAGTACGAGCAATACAGGTTCTGATAAGCATCTTAAACTGTTAAACCTAGTATCGTTACATCTAACCATTTTAACTGCATACAGCATTGGAACAGTACACAACTGGAACTCATGGTTAGAAATCAATAAAACATGGACGGCAATGACTGGTTACTGATAAGATCTTAAACTGTTAAATCAACTAGCAAATGAGCAATCTAAGAATTAACTACATACAGCGTTAATTGTAGAACTTACACAACTGATCTGACACATTTTAACTGCATACATAACTGGTACAGTCCAGAACTGGTATAGAGCATTCAAATTGTTCATATTGCAAGGGGAACTCATGGTTAGAAATCAATAAAACAAAGTACGAGCAATACTGGTTCTGATAAGTATCTTAAACTGTTAAACCTAGTATCGTTACATCTAACCACTTTAACTGCATACAGCATTGGAACTGTACACAACTGGATCACGAACAATTTTCTTGGTGGTAATGGACGGTGAAATACCAGATAAGAAACTTAAACACGAAAATGAGCAATACAGGATCTGATACGCATGTGAAACCGGTAAACGTAGTATTGTTACATCTGACCATTTTAACTGCATACATGACTGGTACAGTCCAGAACTGGTTAGAAGCAGTCTAACTGTTCACATTGCAAGGCGAACTCATGGTTAGAAATCAATAAAACAAGGTACGAGCAATACAGGTTCTGATAGGCATCTTAAACTGTTAAACCTAGTATCGTTACATCTAACCATTTTAACTGCATACAGCATTGGAACAGTACACAACTGGTTCAGGAACAATTTCCTTGGTGGGAATGGACGGTGAAATACTAGATAAAAACACTTAAACTAGAAAATGAGCAATACAGAATCTGATACGCATGTGAAACCGTTAAACGTAGTATTGTTACATCTGACCATTTTAACTGCATACATGACTGGTACAGTCCAGAACTGGTTAGAAGCAGTCTAACTGTTCACATTGCAAGGCGAACTCATGGTTAGAAATCAATAAAACAAGGTACGAGCAATACAGGTTCTGATAGGCATCTTAAACTGTTAAACCTAGTATCGTTACATCTAACCACTTTAACTGCATACAGCATTGGAACTGTACACAACTGGTTCAGGAACAATTTTCTTGGTGGTAATGGACGGTGAAATACTAGATAAAACACATCTACTAGAAAATGAGCAATACAGTATCTGATACGCATGTGAAACCGTTAAACGTAGTATTGTTACATATGACCATTTTAACTGCATACATAACTGGTACAGACCAGAACTGGTTAGAAGCAGTCTAACTGTTCATATTCGAGGCGAACTCATGGTTAGAAATCAATAAAACAAAGTACGAGCAATACAGGATCTGATAAGCATCTTAAACTGTTAAACCTAGTATCGTTACATCTAACCACTTTAACTGCATACAGCATTGGAACTGTACACAACTGGTTCACGAACAATTTTCTTGGTGGTAATGGACGGTGAAATACCAGATAAGAAATTTAAACTAGAAAACGAGCAATACAGGATCTGATACGCATGTGAAACCGTTAAACGTAGTATTGTTACATCTGACCATTTTAACTGCATACATAACTAGTACAGTCCAGAACTGGTATAGAGTATTCAAATTGTTCATATTGCTAGGCGAACTCATGGTTAGAAATCAATAAAACAAAGTACGAGCAATACAGGTTCTCATAAGCATCTTAAACTGTTAAACCTAGTATCGTTACATCTAACCATTTTAACTGCATACAGCATTGGAACAGTACACAACTGGTTCAGGAATAATTTTCTTGGTGGTAATGGACGGTGACATTCCAGATAAAAAACTTAAACTAAAAAATGAGCAATACAGGATCTGATACGCATGTGAAACCGTTAAACGTAGTATTGTTACATCTGACCATTTTAACTGCATACATAATTGGTACAGTCCAGAACTGGTTAGAAGCAGTCTAACTGTTCATATTGCAAGGCAAACTCATGGTTAGAAATCAATAAAACAAAGTACGAGCAATACAGGTTCTGATACGCATCTTAAACTGTTAAACCTAGTATCGTTACAGCTAACCATTTTAACTGCATACAGCATTGGAACAGTAACAACTGGTTCAGGAACATATTTCCTTGGTGTTAATGGACGGTGAAATTCCAGATAAAACAATTAAACTAGAAAATGAGCAATACAGGATCTGATACACATGTGAAACCGTTAAACGTAGTATTGTTACATCTGAACATTTTACTTTCATACATGACTGGGACAGTCCAGAACTGGTTTAGAGCATTCAAATTGTTCATATTGTAAGGCGAACTCATGGTTAGAAATCAATAAAACAAAGTACGAGCAATACAGGTTCTGATAAGCATCTTAAACTGTTAAACCTAGTATCGTTACATCTAACCACTTTAACTGCATACAGCATTGGAACTGTACACAACTGGTTTACGAACAATTTTCTTGGTGGTAATGGACGGTGAAATACCAGATAAAAAACTTAAACTAGAAAATGAGCAATACAGGATCTGATACGCATGTGAAACCGTTAAAAGTAGTATTGTTACATCTGACCATTTTAACTGCATACATGACTGGGACAGTCCAGAACTGGTTTAGAGCATTCAAATTGTTCATATTGTAAGGCGAACTCATGGTTAGAAATCAATAAAACAAGGTACGAGCAATACAGGTTCTGATAAGCATCTTAAACTGTTAAACGTAGTATCGTTACATCTAACAATTTTAACTGCATACAGCATTGGAACTGTACACAACTGATTTACGAACAATGTTCTTGGTGGTAATGGACGATGAAATACCAGATAAAAAACTTAAACTAGAAAATGAGCAATACAGGATCTGATACGCATGTGAAACCGTTAAACGTAGTATTTGTTACATCTGAACATTTTAACTTGCATACATGACTGGGACAGTCCAGAACTGGTTAGAAGTAGTCTAACTGTTCATATTGCAAGGCGAACTCATGGTTAGAAATCAATGAAACAATGTACGAGCAATACTGGTTCTGATAAGCATCTTAAACTGTTAAAACTAGTATCGTTACATCTAACCACTTTAACTGCATACATCAATGGAACAGTACACAACTGGTTCACGAATAATTTCCTTGGCGGTAATTGACGGTGAAATACCAGATAAAACACTTAAACCAGAAAATGAGCAATACAGTATCTGATACGCATGTGAAACCGTTAAACGTAGTATTGTTACATCTGAACATTTTACTTGCATACATGACTGGGACAGTCCAAAACTGGTTTAGAGCATTCAAATTGTTTATATTGTAAGGCGAACTCATGGTTAGAAATCAATAAAACAATGTACGAGCAATACAGGTTCTGATAAGCATCTTAAACTGTTAAACCTAGTATCGTTAAATCTAACCACTTTAACTGCATTCATCATTGGAACAGTACACAACTGGTTCAGGACCAATTTCCTTGGTGGTAATGGACGGTGAAATACCAGATAAAAAACTTAAACTAGAAAATGAGCAATAAAGGATCTGATACGCATGTGAAACCGTTAAACGTAATATTGTTACATCTGACAATTTTAACTGCAGACATGACTGATACAGTCCAGAACTGGTTACTCG
>JACCIA010000159.1:0-24277 GCA_018906985.1 Apocrypta bakeri | reverse complement strand
ACGAGCTCGGTTTAACAGTTTAAGATGCTTATCAGAACCTGTTATTGACTCGTACTTACTTTGTTTTTTTGATTTCTAACAATGAGTTTCGGCCTTTGCTATATGAACAATTGACTGCTTCTAACCAGTTCTGGACTGTACCATCATGATTGCGGTTCAAATGGTACCGATGCTAACAATACTACGTTAACGGTTTCACATCACATGCGTATCAGATCCTGTATTGCTCATTTTCTAGTTTAAGTAGTTTTATCTGGTATTTCACCGTCCATTACCACCAAAGAAATTGTTCCTGAACCAGTTGTGTACTGTTCCAATGCTGTATGCAGTTAAAATGGTTAGATATAACGATTCTAGGTTTAACCAGTTTAAGATGCTTATCAGAACCTGTATTGCTCGTACTTTGTTTTATTGATTTCTAACCATGATTTCGCCTTGCAATATGAACAGTTAGACTGCTTCTAACCAGTTCTGGACTGTACCAGTCATGTATGCAGTTAAAATGGTCAGATGTAACAATACTACGTTCAACGGTTTCACATGCGTATCAGATCCTGTATTGCTCATTTTCTAGTTTAAGTGTTTTATCTGATAATTCACCGTCCATTACCACCAAGGAAATTGTTCCTGAACCAGTTGTGTACTGTTCCAATGCTGTATGCAGTTAAAATGGTTAGATGTAACGATACTAGGTTTAACAGTTTAAGATGCTTATCAGAACCTGTATTGCTCGTACTTTGTTTATTGATTTCTAACCATGAGTTCGCCTTGCAATATGAACAGTTAGACTGCTTCTAACCAGTTCTGGACTGTACCAATCATGTTTGCGGTTCAAATGGTCAGATGTAACAATACTACGTTTAACGGTTTCACATGCTTATCAGATCCTGTATTGCTCATTTTCTAGTTTAAGTATTTTATCTGGTATTTCACCGTCCATTACCACCAAGGAAATTGTTCCTGAACCAGTTGTGTACTGTTCCAATGCTGTATGCAGTTAAAATGGTTAGATGTAACGATTACTAGGTTTAACCAGTTTAAGATGCTTATCAGAACCTGTATTGCTCGTACTTTGTTTTATTGATTTCTAACCATGATTTCGCCTTGCAATATGAACAGTTAGACTGCTTCTAACCAGTTCTGGACTGTACCAGTCATGTATGCAGTTAAAATTGTCAGATGTAACAATACTACGTTTAACGGTTTCACATGCGTATCAGATCCTGTATTGCTCATTTTCTAGTTTAAGTGTTTTATCTGGTATTTCACCGTCCATTACCACAAGGAAATTGTTCCTGAACCAGTTGTGTACTGTTCCAATGCTGTATGCAGTTAAAATGTTAGATTACGATACTAGTTAACAGTTTAAGAGCTTATCAGAACTGTATTGCTAGCGTCTTTGTTTTAATTTCTAACATTTTCGCCTGACATTGAACAGTGATGCTCTAACCAGTTGGACTGTACCAATCAGGTATGGTTAAATGTCAGATGTACAACTACTAGTTAACGTGTTTCACATGATATCAGATCCTGTATTGCTCATTTTCTAGTTTAAGTGTTTACTGATTTCACGTCATACCACTAACAGATAGACTGCTTTAACCCATCTGTGACTGTACCAATTGTATGCGTTTTACAATGCTGTAACAGATGTAACGATACTAGTTTACCAGTTTAAGATGCTTATCAGAACCTGTATGCTCATTTCTAGGTTAAGTGTTTTATCTGGTATTTCACCGTCCATTAACACCAAGAAAATTATTCCTGAACCAGTTGTGTACTGTTCCAATGCTGTATGCAGTTAAAATGGTTAGATGTAACGATACTAGGTTTAACAGTTTAAGATGCTTATCAGAACCTGTATTGCTCGTACTTTGTTTTATGATTTCTAACCATGATTTCGCCTTGCAATATGAACAGTTAGACTGCTTCTAACCAGTTCTGGACTGTACCAATCATGTATGCCGTTCAAATGGTCAGATGTAACAATACTACGTTTAACGGTTTCACATGCTTATCAGATCCTGTATTGCTCATTTTCTAGTTTAAGTGTTTTATCTGGTATTTCACCGTCCATTACCACCAAGGAAATTGTTCCTGAACCAGTTGTGTACTGTTCCAATGCTGTATGCAGTTAAATGGTTAGATGTAACGATACTAGGTTTAACAGTTTAAGATGATTATCAGAACCTGTATTGCTCGTACTTTGTTTTATTGATTTCTAACCATGAGTTCGCCTTGCAACATGAACAGTTAGACTGCTTCTAACCAGTTCTGGACTGTACCAGTCATGTATGCATTTAAAATGGTCAGATGTAACAATACTACGTTTAAAGGTTTCACATGCGTATCAGATCCTGCATTACACATTTTCTTGTTTAAGTGTTTTATCTGATAATTCACCGTCCATTACCACAAAGCAAATTGTTCCTGAACCAGTTGTATACTGTTCCAATGGTGTATGCAGTTAAAATGGATAGATATAACGATTCTAGGTTTACCAGTTTAAGATGCTTATCAGAACCTGTATTGCTCGTACTTTGTTTTATTGATTTCTAACAATAATTTCGCCTTGCAATATGAACAGTTAGACTGCTTCTAACCAGTTCTGGACTGTACCAATCATGTTTGCGGTTCAAATGGTCAGATGTAACAATACTACGTTTAACGGTTTCACATGTGTATCAGATCCTGTATTGCGCATTTTCTTGTTTAAGTGTTTTATCTGATAATTCACCGTCCATTACCACCAAGAAAATTGTTCCTGGACCAGTTGTGTACTGTTCCAATGCTGTATGCAGTTAAAATGGTTAAATGTAACGATACTAGGTTTAACAGTTTATGATGCTTATCAGAAACTGTATTGCTCGTACTTTGTTTTATTGATTTCTAACCATGAGTTCGCCTTGCAATATGAACAGTTAGACTGCTTCTAACCAGTTCTGGACTGTACCAATCATGTATGCCGTTCAAATGGTCAGATGTAACAATACTACGTTTAACGGTTTCACATCCTTATCAGATCCTGTATTGCTCATTATCTAGTTTAAGTGTTTTATCTGGTATTTCACCGTGCATTAACACCAAGAAAATTATTCCTGAACCAGTTGTGTACTGTTCCAATGCTCTATGCAGTTAAATTGGTTAGATGTAACGATACTAGGTTTAACAGTTTAAGATGCTTATCAGAACCTGTATTGCTCGTACTTTGTTTTTTGATTTCTAACCATGAGTTCGCCTTGTAATATGAACAATTTGAATGTTCTAAACCAGTTCTGGCCTGTACCAATCATGTATGCCGTTCAAATGGACAGATGTAACAATACTACGTTTAACGGTTTCACATCCTTATCAGATCCTGTATTGCTCATTTTCTAGTTTAAGTGTTTTATCTGGTATTTCACCGTCCATTACCAATAAAGAAATTGTTCCTGAACCAGTTGTGTACTTTTCCAATGCTGTATGCAGTTAAAATGGTTCGATATAACGATTCTAGGTTTACCAGTTTAAGATGCTTATCAGAACCTGTATTGCTCGTACTTTGTTTTATTGATTTCTAACCATGATTTCGACTTGCCATATGAACAGTTAGACTGCTTCTAACCAGTTCTGGACTGTACCAGTCATGTATGCAGTTAAAATGGTCAGATGTAACAATACTACGTTCAACGGTTTCACATGCGTATCAGATCCTGTATTGCTCATTTTCTAGTTTAAGTGTTTTATCTGATAATTCACCGTCCATTACCACCAAGGAAATTGTTCCTGAACGAGTTGTGTACTTTACCAATGCTGTATGCAGTTAAAATGGTTAGATGTAACGATACTAGGTTTAACAGATTAAGATGCTTATCAGAAACTGTATTGCTCGTACTTTGTTTATATTGATTCCTATCCATGAGTTCGCCTTGCAATATGAACAAATAGACTGCTTCTAACGAGTTCTGGACTGTACCAATCATGTTTTCGGTTCAAATGGTAAGATGTAACAATACTACGTTTAACGGTTTCACATCCTTATCAGATCCTGTATTGCTCATTTTCTAGTTTAAGTATTTTATCTGGTATTTCACCGTCCATTACCACCAAAGAAATTGTTCCTGAACCAGTTGTGTACTGTTCCAATACTGTATGCAGTTAAAATGGTTAGATGTAACGATACTAGGTTTAACAGTTTAAGGTGCTTATCAGAACCTGTATTGCTCGTACCTTGTTTTATTGATTTCTAACCATGAGTTCGCCTTGTAATATGAACAGTTAGACTGCTTCTAACCGGTTCTGGACTGTACTAGTCATGTATGCAGTTAAAATTGTCAGATGTAACAATACTACGTTTAACGGTTTCACATGCGTATCAGATCCTGTATTGCTCATTTTCTAGTTTAAGTGTTTTATCTGATAATTCACCGTCCATTACCACCAAGGAAATTGTTCCTGAACGAGTTGTGTACTATGCCAATGCTGTATGCAGTTAAAATGGTTAGATGTAACGATACTAGTTTTACCAGTTTAAGATGCTTATAGAACCTGTATTGCTCGTAATATGTTTTATTGATTTCTAACCATGAGTTCGCCTTGCAATATGAACAGTTAGACTGCTTCTAACCAGTTCTGGACTGTACCAATCATGTATGCAGTTAAAATGGTCAGATGTAACAATACTACGTTCAACGGTTTCACATGCGTATCAGATCCTGTATTGCTCATTTTCTAGTTTAAGTGTTTTATCTGGTATTTCACCGTCCATTACCAATAAAGAAATTGTTCCTGAACCAGTTGTGTACTATTACAATGCTGTATGCAGTTAAAATGGTTAGATGTAACGATACTAGGTTTACCAGTTTAAGATGCTTATCAGAACCTGTATTGCTCATTTTCTAGTTTAAGTGTTTTATCTGGTATTTCACCGTCCATTAACACCAAGAAAATTATTCCTGAACCAGTTGTGTACTGTTCCAATGCTGTATGCAGTTAAAATGGTTAGATGTAACGATACTAGGTTTAACAGTTTAAGATGCTTATCAGAACCTGTATTGCTCGTACTTTGTTTTAATGATTTCTAACCATGATTTCGCCTTGCAATATGAACAGTTAGACTGCTTCTAACCAGTTCTGGACTGTACCAATCATGTTGTCGGTTCAAATGGTCAGATGTAACAATACTACGTTTAACGGTTTCACATCCTTATCAGATCCTGTATTGCTCATTATCTAGTTTAAGTGTTTTATCTGGTATTTCACCGTGCATTAACACCAAGAAAATTATTCCTGAACCAGTTGTGTACTGTTCCAATGCTCTATGCAGTTAAATTGGTTAGATGTAACGATACTAGGTTTAACAGTTTAAGATGCTTATCAGAACCTGTATTGCTCGTACTTTGTTTTTTTGATTTCTAACCATGAGTTCGCCTTGTAATATGAACAATTTGAATGTTCTAAACCAGTTCTGGCCTGTACCAATCATGTATGCCGTTCAAATGGACAGATGTAACAATACTACGTTTAACGGTTTCACATCCTTATCAGATCCTGTATTGCTCATTTTCTAGTTTAAGTGTTTCATCTGATAATTCACAGTCCACAGTCCATTACCACCAAGGAAATTATTCCTGAACCAGTTGTGTACTTTTCCAATGCTGTATGCAGTTAAAATGGTTAGATGTAACGATACTAGGTTTAACAGTTTAAGATGCTTATCAGAAACTGTATTGCTCGTACTTTGTTTATATTGATTCCTATCCATGAGTTCGCCTTGCAATATGAACAAATAGACTGCTTCTAACCAGTTCTGGACTGTACCAATCATGTTTTCGGTTCAAATGGTCAGATGTAACAATACTACGTTTAACGGTTTCACATCCTTATCAGATCCTGTATTGCTCATTTTCTAGTTTAAGTATTTTATCTGGTATTTCACCGTCCATTACCACCAAAGAAATTGTTCCTGAACCAGTTGTGTACTGTTCCAATACTGTATGCAGTTAAAATGGTTAGATGTAACGATACTAGGTTTAACAGTTTAAGGTGCTTATCAGAACCTGTATTGCTCGTACCTTGTTTTATTGATTTCTAACCATGAGTTCGCCTTGTAATATGAACAGTTAGACTGCTTCTAACCGGTTCTGGACTGTACTAGTCATGTATGCAGTTAAAATTGTCAGATGTAACAATACTACGTTTAACGGTTTCACATGCGTATCAGATCCTGTATTGCTCATTTTCTAGTTTAAGTGTTTTATCTGATAATTCACCGTCCATTACCACCAAGGAAATTGTTCCTGAACCAGTTGTGTACTATTCCAATGCTGTATGCAGTTAAAATGGTTAGATGTAACGATACTAGGTTTACCAGTTTAAGATGCTTATCAGAACCTGTATTGCTCGTACTATTGTTTTATTGATTTCTAACCATGAGTTCGCCTTGCAATATGAACAATTTGAATGCTCTAAACTAGTTCTGGCCTGTACCAGTCATGTATGCATTTAAAATGGTCAGATGTAACAATACTACGTTTAACGGTTTCACATGCGTATCAGATCCTGTATTGCTCATTATCTAGTTTAAGTGTTTTATCTGTTATTTCACCGTCCATTACCACCAAGGAAATTAGTTCCTGAACCAGTTGTGTACTGTTCCAATGCTCTATGCAGTTAAATGGTTAGATGTAACGATACTAGGTTTAACAGTTTAAGATGCTTATCAGAACCTGTATTGCTCGTACTTTGTTTTATTGATTTCTAACCATGAGTTCGCCTTGTAATATGAACAATTTGAATGTTCTAAACCAGTTCTGGACTGTACCAATCATGTATGCCGTTCAAATGGACAGATGTAACAATACTACGTTTAACGGTTTCACATCCTTATCAGATCCTGTATTGCTCATTTTCTAGTTTAAGTGTTTTATCTGGTATTTCACCGTCCATTACCAATAATGAAATTGTTCCTGAACCAGTTGTGTACTGTTCCAATGCTGTATGCAGTTAAAATGGTTAGATATAACGATTCTAGGTTTACCAGTTTAAGATGCTTATCAGAACCTGTATTGCTCGTACTTTGTTTATATTGATTTCTATCCATGATTTTGCCTTGCAACATGAACAGTTAGACTGCTTCTAACCAGTTCTGGACTGTACTAATCATGTATGCAGTTAAAATGGTCAGGTGTAACAATACTACGTTTAACGGTTTCACATGATTATCAGATCCTGCATTGCTCATTTTCTAGTTTAAGTGTTTTATCTGATGAATAACCGTCTATTACCACCAAGGAAATTGTTCCTGAACCAGTTGTGTACTGTTCCAATGCTGTATGCAGTTAAAATAGGTTAGATGTAACGATACTAGGTTTAACAGTTTAAGATGCTTATCAGAACCTGTATTGCTCGTACTTTGTTTTATTGATTTCTAACCATGAGTTTCGCCTTGCAATATGAACAGTTAGACTGCTTCTAACCAGTTCTGGACTGTACCAATCATGTATGCAGTTAATATGGTCAGATGTAACAATACTACTTTTAACGGTTTCACATGATTATAAGATCCTGTATTGCTCATTTTCTAGTTTAAGTATTTTATCTGGTATTTCTCCGTCCATTCCCACTAAGGAAATTGATCCTGAACCAGTTGTGTACTGTTCCAATGCTGTATGCAGTTAAAATGGTTAGATGTAACGATTCTAGGTTTACCAGTTTAAGATGCTTATCAGAACCTGTATTGCTCGTACTTTGTTTTATTGATTTCTAACCATGATTTCGCCTTGCAATATGAACAGTTAGACTGCTTCTAACCAGTTCTGGACTGTACCAATCATGTTTTCGGTTCAAATGGTCAGATGTAACAATACTACGTTTAACGGTTTCACATCCTTATCAGATCCTGTATTGCTCATTTTCTAGTTTAAGTGTTTTATCTGATAATTCACAGTCCATTACCACCAAGGAAATTATTCCTGAACCAGTTGTGTACTATTCCAATGTTCTATGCAGTTAAAATGGTTAGATGTAAAGATACTAGGTTTAACAGTTTAAGATGCTTATCAGAACCTGTATTGCTCGTACTTTGTTTTTTTGATTTCTAACCATGAGTTCGCCTTGTAATATGAACAATTTGAATGTTCTAAACCAGTTCTGGACTGTACCAATCATGTATGCCGTTCAAATTGTCAGTTGTAACAATACTACGTTTAACGGTTTCACATCCTTATCAGATCCTGTATTGCTCATTTTCTTGTTTAAGTGTTTTATCTGATAATTCACCGTCCATTGCCACAAAGGAAATTGTTCCTGAACCAGTTGTATACTGTTCCAATGGTGTATGCAGTTAAAATGGTTAGATGTAACGATTCTAGGTTTACCAGTTTAAGATGCTTATCAGAACCTGTATTGCTCGTACTTTGTTTTATTGATTTCTAACCATGATTTCGCCTTGCAATATGAACAGTTAGACTGCTTCTAACCAGTTCTGGACTGTACCAATCATGTATGCCGTTCAAATGGTCAGATATAACAATACTACGATTAACGGTTTCACATCCTTATTAGATCCTGTATTGCTCATTTTCTAGTTTAAGTGTTTTATCTGGTATTTCACCGTCCATTACCACTAAGGAAATTGTTCCTGAACCAGTTGTGTACTGTTCCAATGCTTTATGCAGTTAAAATGGTTAGATATAACGATTCTAGGTTTACCAGTTTAAGATGCTTATCAGAACCTGTATTGCTCGTACTTTGTTTTATTGATTTCTAACCATGATTTCGCCTTGCAATATGAACAGTTAGACTGCTTCTAACCAGTTCTGGACTGTACCAAGTCATGTATGCAGTTAAAATGGTCAGATGTAACAATACTACGTTTAACGGTTTCACATGCGTATCAGATCCTGTATTGCTCATTTTCTAGTTTAAGTGTTTTATCTGATAATTCACCGTCCATTACCACCAAGGAAATTGTTCCTGAACCAGTTGTGTACTGTTCCAATGCTGTATGCAGTTAAAATGGTTAGATGTAACGATACTAGGTTTACCAGTTTAAGATGCTTATCAGAACCTGTATTGCTCGTACTTTGTTTTATTGATTTCTAACCATGATTTCGCCTTGCAATATGAACAGTTAGACTGCTTCTAACCAGTTCTGGACTGTACCAGTCATGTATGCAGTTAAAATGGTCAGATGTAACAATACTACGTTTAACGGTTTCACATGCTGTATCAGATCCTGTATTGCTCATTTTCTAGTTTAAGTGTTTTATCTGATATTCACCGTCCATTACCACCAAGGAAATTGTTCCTGAACCAGTTGTGTACTGTTCCAATGCTGTATGCAGTTAAAATGGTTAGATGTAACGATACTAGGTTTAACAGTTTAAGATGCTTATCAGAACCTGTATTGCTCGTACTTTGTTTTATTGATTTCTAACCATGAGTTCGCCTTGCAATATGAACAATTTGAATGCTTCTAAACCAGTTCTGGACTGTACCAGTCATGTATGCATTAAAATGGTCAGATGTAACAATACTACGTTTAACGTTTTCACATGCGTATCAGATCCTGTATTGCTCATTTTCTAGTTTAAGTGTTTTATCTGGTATTTCACCGTCTATTACCACTAAGGAAATTGTTCCTGAACCAGTTGTGTACTGTTCCAATGCTGTATGCAGTTAAAATGGTTAGATGTAACGATT
Organism: Apocrypta bakeri; assembly: GCA_018906985.1. NCBI lineage: Eukaryota > Metazoa > Arthropoda > Insecta > Hymenoptera > Pteromalidae > Apocrypta > Apocrypta bakeri. Next base: position 14,593 of record JACCIA010000159.1, on the reverse strand, counting down.
CTAGGTTTACCAGTTTAAGATGCTTATCAGAACCTGTATTGCTCGTACTTTGTTTTATTGATTTCTAACCATGATTTCGCCTTGCAATATGAACAGTTAGACTGCTTCTAACTAGTTCAGGACTGTACCAATCATGTATGCACTTAAAATGGTCAGATGTAACAATACTACGTTTAACGGTTTCACATGCGTATCAGATCCTGTATTGCTCATTTTCTAGTTTAAGTGTTTTATCTGGTATTTCACCGTCCATTACCACTAAGGAAATTGTTCCTGAACCAGTTGTGTACTGTTCCAATGCTGTATGCAGTTAAAATGGTTAGATATAACGATTACTAGGTTTACCAGTTTAAGATGCTTATCAGAACCTGTATTGCTCGTACTTTGTTTTATTGATTTCTAACCATGATTTCGCCTTGCAATATGAACAGTTAGACTGCTTCTAACCAGTTCTGGACTGTACCAGTCATGTATGCAGTTAAAATGGTCAGATGTAACAATACTACGTTCAACGGTTTCACATGCGTATCAGATCCTGTATTGCTCATTTTCTAGTTTAAGTGTTTTATCTGATAATTCACCGTCCATTACCACCAAGGAAATTGTTCCTGAACGAGTTGTGTACTATTCCAATGCTGTATGCAGTTAAAATGGTTAGATGTAACGATACTAGGTTTACCAGTTTAAGATGCTTATCAGAACCTGTATTGCTCGTAATTTGTTTTATTGATTTCTAACCATGATTTCGCCTTGCAATATGAACCGTTTGACTGCTTCTATCCAGTTCTGGACTGTACCAATCATGTATGCAATTAAAATGGTCAGATGTAACAATACTACGTTCAACGGTTTCACATGTGTATCAGATGCTGTATTGCTCATTTTCTAGTTTAAGTGTTGTATCTGGTATTTCGCCGTCCATTACCACCAAGGAAATTGTTCCTGAACCAGTTGTGTACTGTTCCAATGCTGTATGCAGTTAAAGTGGTTAGATGCAACGATACTAGGTTTAACTGTTTAAGATGCTTATCAGAACATGTATTGCTCGTACTTTGTTTTATTGATTTCTAACCATGAGTTCGCCTTGCAATATGAACAATTTGAATGCTCTAAACCAGTTCTGGCCTGTACCAGTCATGTATGCATTTAAAATGGTCAGATGTAACAATACTACGTTTAACGGTTTCACATGCGTATCAGATCCTGTATTGCTCATTTTCTAGTTTAAGTGTTTTATCTGGTATTTCACCGTCCATTACCACCAAGGAAATTGTTCCTGAAAAAGTTGTGTACTGTTCCAATACTGTATGCAGTTAAAATGGTTAGATGTAACGATTCTAGGTTTACCAGTTTAAGATCCTTATCAGAACCTGTATTGCTCGTACTTTGTTTTATTGATTTCTAACCATGATTTCGCCTTGCAATATGAACAGTTAGACTGCTTCTAACCAGTTCTGGACTGTACTAGTCATGTATGCAGTTAAAATGGTCAGATGTAACAATACTACGTTTAACGGTTTCACATGCGTATCAGATCCTGTATTGCTCATTTTCTAGTTTAAGTGTTTTATCTGATATTCACCGTCCATTACCACCAAGGAAATTGTTCCTGAACGAGTTGTGTACTATTCCAATGCTGTATGCAGTTAAAATGGTTAGATGTAACGATACTAGGTTTACCAGTTTAAGATGCTTATCAGAACCTGTATTGCTCGTAATTTGTTTTATTGATTTCTAACCATGATTTCGCCTTGCAATATGAACAGTTAGACTGCTTCTATCCAGTTCTGGACTGTACCAATCATGTATGCCGTTCAAATGGTCAGATGTAACAATACTACGTTTAACGGTTTCACATGCGTATCAGATCCTGTATTGCTCATTTTCTTGTTTAAGTGTTTTATCTGATAAATCACCGTCCATTACCACAAAAGAAGTTGTTCCTGTACCAGTTGTATACTGTTCCAATGGTGTATGCAGTTAAAATGGTTAGATGTAACGATAGTAGGTTTAACAGTTTAAGATGCTTATCAGAACCTGTATTGCTCGTACTTTGTTTTATTGATTTCTAACCATGATTTCGCCTTGCAATATGAACAGTTAGACTGCTTCTAACCAGTTCTGGACTGTACCAATCATGTATGCCGTTCAAATGGTCAGATGTAACAATACTACGTTTAATGGTTTGACATCCTTATCAGATCCTGTATTGCTCATTTTCTAGTTTAAGTGTTTTATCTGATAATTCACAGTCCATTACCACCAAGGAAATTATTCCTGAACCAGTTGTGTACTGTTCCAATGCTGTATGCAGTTAAAATGGTTAGATATAACGATACTAGGTTTACCAGTTTAAGATGCTTAACAGAACCTGTATTGCTCGTACTTTGTTTTGTTGATTTCTAACCAGTATTTCGCCTTGCAATATGAACAGTTATCCTACTTCTAACTAGTTCTGGACTGTACCAATCATGTATGCCGTTCAAATTGTCAGATGTAACAATACTACGTTTAACGGTTTGACATCCTTATCAGATCCTGTATTGCTCATTTTCTAGTTTAAGTGTTTTATCTGATAATTCACAGTCCATTACCACCAAGGAAATTATTCCTGAACCAGTTGTGTACTATTCCAATGCTCTATGCAGTTAAAATGGTTAGATGTAACGATACTAGGTTTAACAGTTTAAGATGCTTATCAGAACCTGTATTGCTCGTACTTTGTTTTTTTGATTTCTAACCATGAGTTCGCCTTGCAATATGAACAATTTGAATGCTCTAAACCAGTTCTGGCCTGTACCAGTCATGTATGCATTTATAATGGTCAGATGTAACAATACTACGTTTAACGGTTTCACATGCGTATCAGATCCTGTATAGCTCATTTTCTAGTTTAAGTGTTTTATCTGGTATTTCACCGTCCATTACCACTAAGGAAATTGTTCCTGAACCAGTTGTGTACTGTTCCAATGCTGTATGCAGTTAAAATGGTTAGATATAACGATTCTAGGTTTACCAGTTTAAGATGCTTATCAGAACCTGTATTGCTCGTACTTTGTTTTATTGATTTCTAACCATGATTTCGCCTTGCAATATGAAGAATTTGAATGTTCTAAACCAGTTCTGGACTGTACCAATCGTGTATGCCGTTCAAATTGTCAGATGTAACAATACTACGTTTAACGGTTTCACATGCGTATCAGATCCTGTATTGCTCATTTTCTTGTTTATGTGTTTTATCTGATGATTCACCGTCCATTGCCACAAAGGAAATTGTTTCTGAACCAGTTGTATACTGTTCCAATGGTGTATGCAGTTAAAATGGTTAGATGTAACGATTCTAGGTTTACCAGTTTAAGATGCTTATAAGAACCTCTATTGCTCGTACTTTGTTTTGTTGATTTCTAACCATGATTTCGCATTGCAATATGAACAGTTACACTACTTCTAACCAGTTCAGGACTGTACCAAGCATGTTTTCGGTTCAAATGGTCAGATGTAACAATACTACGTTTAACGGTTTCACATCCTTATCAGATCCTGTATTGCTCATTTTCTAGTTTAAGTGTTTTATCTGATAATTCACAGTCCATTACCACCAAGGAAATTGTTCCTGAACAAGTTGTGTACTGTTCCAATGCTGTATGCAGTTAAAATGGTTAGATATAACGATTCTAGGTTTACCAGTTTAAGATGCTTATCAGAACCTGTATTGCTCGTACTTTGTTTTTTTGATTTCTAACCATGAGTTCGCCTTGCAATATGAACAATTTGAATGTTCTAAACCAGTTCTGGTCTGTACCAGTCATGTATCCTTTAAAATTGTCAGATGTAACAATACTACGTTTAACGGTTTCACATGCGTATCAGATGCTGTATTGCTCATTTTCTAGTTCAAGTGTTTTATCTGGTATTTCACCGTCCATTACCACCAAGGAAATTGTTCCTGAACCAGTTGTGTACTGTTCCAATGCTGTATGCAGTTAAAATGGTTAGATGTAACGATTCTAGGTTTACCAGTTTAAGATGCTTATCAGAACCTGTATTGCTCGTACTTTGTTTTATTGATTTCTAACCATGATTTCGCCTTGCAATATGAACAGTTAGACTGCTTCTAACCGGTGCTGGACTGTACCAGTTATGTATGCACTTAAAATGGTCAGATGTAACAATACTACGTTTAACGTTTTCACATGCGTATCAGATGCTGTATTGCTCATTTTCTAGTTTAAGTGTTTTATCTGATAATTCACCGTCTATTACCACCAAGGAAATTGTTCCTGAACCAGTTAGACACTGTTCCAATGCTGTATGGAGTTAAATTGGTTAGATGTAACGATACTAGGTTTAACAGTTTAAGATGCTTATCAGAACCTGTATTGCTCGTACATTGTTTTATTGATTTCTAACCATGAGTTCGCCTTGCAATATGAACAATTTGTATGCTCTAAACCAGTTCTGGCCTGTACCAGTCATGTATGCATTTAAAATGGTCAGATGTAACAATACTACGTTTAACGGTTTCACATGCTTATCAGATCCTGTATAGCTCATTTTCTAATTTAAGTTCTTTATCTGGGATTTCACCGTCCATTACCACTAAGGAAATTGTTCCTGAACCAGTTGTGTACTGTTCCAATGCTGTATGCAGTTAAAATGGTTAGATATAACGATTCTAGGTTTACCAGTTTAAGATGCTTATCAGAACCTGTATTGCTCGTACTTTGTTTGATTGATTTCTAACCATGATTTTGCCTTGCAATATAAACAGTTAGACTGCTTCTAACCAGTTCTGGACTGTACCAATCATGTTTTCGGCTCAAATGGTCAGATGTAACAATACTACGTTTAACGGTTTCACATCCTTATCAGATCCTGTATTGCTCATTTTCTAGTTTAAGTGTTTTATCTGATAATTCACAGTCCATTACCACCAAGGAAATTATTCCTGAACTAGTTGTGTACTATTCCAATGTTCTATGCAGTTATAATGGTTAGATGTAAAGATACTAGGTTTAACAGTTTCAGATGCTTATCAGAACCTGTATTGGTCGTACTTTGTTTTTTTGATTTCTAACCATGAGTTCGCCTTGCAATATGAACAATTTGAATGCTCTAAACCAGTTCTGGCCTGTACCAGTCATGTATGCATTTAAAATGGTCAGATGTAACAATACTACGTTTAACGGTTTCACATGCGTATCAGATCCTGTACAGCTCATTTTCTAGTTTAAGTATTTTATCTGGGATTTCACCGTCCATTACCACTAAGGAAATTGTTCCTGAACCAGTTGTGTACTGTTCCAGTGCTGTATGCAGTTAAAATGGTTAGATATAACGATTCTAGGTTTACCAGTTTAAGATGCTTATCAGAACCTGTATTGCTCATTTTCTAATTTAAGTGTTTTATCTGGGATTTCACCGTCCATTACCACTAAGGAAATTGTTCCTGAACCAGTTGTGTACTGTTCTAATGGTGTATGCAGTTAAAATGGTTAGATATAACGATTCTAGGTTTACCAGTTTAAGATGCTTATCAGAACCTGTATTGCTCGTACTTTGTTTTATTGATTTCTAACCATGATTTCGCCTTGCAATATGAACAGTTAGACTGCTTCTAACCAGTTCTGGACTGTAACAATCATGTTTTCGGTTCAAATGGTCAGATGTAACAATACTACGTTTAACGGTTTCACATCCTTATCAGATCCTGTATTGCTCATTTTCTAGTTTAAGTGTTTTATCTGATAATTCACAGTCCATTAACACCAAGGAAATTATTCCTGAACCAGTTGTGTACTATTCCAATGTTCTATGCAGTTAAAGTGGTTAGATGTAACGATACTAGGTTTAACAGTTTAAGATGCTTATCAGAACCTGTATTGCTCGTACTTTGTTTTTTTGATTTCTAACCATGAGTTCGCCTTGCAATATGAACAATTTGTATGCTCTAAACCAGTTCTGGCCTGTACCAGTCATGTATGCATTTAAAATGGTCAGATGTAACAATACTACGTTTAACGGTTTCACATGCTTATCAGATCCTGTATTGCTCATTTTCTAGTTTAAGTGTTTTATCTGATAATTCACAGTCCATTACCACCAAGGAAATTATTCCTGAACTAGTTGTGTACTATTCCAATGTTCTATGCAGTTATAATGGTTAGATGTGACGAAACTAGGTTTAACAGTTTCAGATGCTTATCAGAACCTGTATTGGTCGTACTTTGTTTTTTTGATTTCTAACCATGAGTTCGCCTTGCAATATGAACAATTTGAATGCTCTAAACCAGTTCTGGCCTGTACCAGTCATGTATGCATTTAAAATGGTCAGATTTAACAATACTACGTTTAACGGTTTCACATGCGTATGAGATCCTGTACAGCTCATTTTCTAGTTTAAGTATTTTATCTGGGATTTCACCGTCCATTACCACTAAGGAAATTGTTCCTGAACCAGTTGTGTACTGTTCCAGTGCTGTATGCAGTTAAAATGGTTAGATATAACGATTCTAGGTTTACCAGTTTAAGATGCTTATCAGAACCTGTATTGCTCGTACTTTGTTTTATTGATTTCTAACCATGAGTTCGCCTTGCAATATGATCAATTTGAATGTTCTAAACCAGTTCTGGACTGTACTAGTCATGTATGCAGTTAAAATGATCATATGTAACAATACTGCGTTTAATGGTATCACATGCGTATCACATCCTGTATTGCTCATTTTCTAGTTTAAGTATTTTATCTGGTATTTCTCCGTCCATTACTACTAACGAAATTGTTCCTGAACCAGTTGTGTAACGGTTCTAGGTTTACCAGTTTAAGATGCTTATCAGAACCTGTATTGCTCGTACCTTGTTTTATTGATTTCTAACCATGAGTTTGCCTTGCAATATGAACAGTTAGACTGCTTCTAACCAGTTCTGGACTGTACGAATCATGTATGCAGTTAAAATGGTCAGATGTAACAATACTATGTTTAACGGTTTCACATGATTATCAGATCCTGTATTGCTCATTTTCTAGATTAAGTGTTTTATCTGGTATTTCACCGTCCATTACCACCAAGTAAATTGTTCCTGGACCAGTTGTGTACTGTTCCAATGCTGTATGCAGTTAAAATGGTTAGATGTGACGAAACTAGGTTTAACAGTTTAAGATGCTTATCAGAACCTGTATTGCTCGTACTTTGTTTTATTGATTTCTAACCATGAGTTCGCCTTGCAATATGATCAATTTGAATGTTCTAAACCAGTTCTGGACTGTACTAGTCATGTATCCGTTCAAATTGTCAGATGTAACAATTCTAGGTTTAATGGTTTCACATGCGTATCAGATCCTGTATTGCTTCTTTTCTAGTTTAAGTATTTTATCTGGTATTTCACCGTCCATTACCACTAAGGAAATTGTTCCTGAACCAGTTGTGTACTGTTCCAATGCTGTATGCAGTTAAAATGGTTAGACGTAACGATAGTAGGTTTACCAGTTTAAGATGCTTATCAGAACCTGTTTTACTCGTACTTTGTTTTATTGATTTCTAACCATGAGTTTGCCTTGCAATATGAACAGTTAGACTGCTTCTAACCGGTTCTGGACTGTACCAGTCATGTATGCACTTAAAATGGTAAGATGTAACAATACTACGTTTAACGGTTTCACATGCGTTTAAGATGCTGTATTGCTCATTTTCTAGTTTAAGTGTTTTATCTGGTATTTCGCCGTCCATTACCACTAAGGAAATTGTTCCTGAACCAGTTGTGTACTGTTCCAATGCTGTATGCATTTAAAATGGTTAGATGTGACGATACTAGGTTTAACAGTTTAAGATGCTTATCAGAACCTGTGTTGCTCGTACTTTGTTTTATTGATTTCTAACCATGAGTTCGCCTTGCAATATGAACAGTTAGACTGCTTCTAACCAGTTCTGGACTGTACCAGTCATGTATGCCGTTCAAATGTTCAGATGTAACAATACTACGTTTAACGGTTTCACATGATTATAAGATCCTGTATTGCTCATTTTCTAGTTTAAGTGTTTTATCTGGTATTTCACCGTCCATTACCACCAAGTAAATTGTTCCTGGACCAGTTGTGTACTGTTCCAATGCTGTATGCATTTAAAATGGTTAGATGTGACGATACTAGGTTTAACAGTTTAAGATGCTAGTCAGAACCTGTATTGCTCGTACATTGTTTTATTGATTTCTAACCATGAGTTCGCCTTGCAATATGATCAATTTGAATGTTCTAAACTAGTTCTGGACTGTACTAGTCATGTATCCGTTCAAATTGTCAGATGTAACAATACTACGTTTAACGGTTTCACATGATTATAAGATCCTGTATTGCTCATTTTCTAGTTTAAGTATTTTATCTGGTATTTCTCCGTCCATTACCACTAAGAAAATTGTTCCTGAACCAATTGTGTACTGTTCCAATGCTGTATGCAGTTAAAATGGTTAGATGTAACGATACTAGGTTTAACAGTTTAAGATGCTTATCAGAACCTGTATTGCTCGTACTTTGTTTTATTGATTTCTAACCATGAGTTCGCCTTGCAATATGATCAATTTGAATGTTCTAAACCAGTTCTGGACTGTACTAGTCATGTATCCGTTCAAATTGTCAGATGTAACAATTCTAGGTTTAATGGTTTCACATGCGTATTAGATCCTGTATTGCTTCTTTTCTAGTTTAAGTATTTTATCTGGTATTTCACCGTCCATTACCACTAAGGAAATTGTTCCTGAACCAGTTTTGTACTGTTCCAATGCTGTATGCAGTTAAAATGGTTAGACGTAACGATAGTAGGTTTACCAGTTTAAGATGCTTATCAGAACCTGTTTTACTCGTACTTTGTTTTATTGATTTCTAACCATGAGTTTGCCTTGCAATATGAACAGTTAGACTGCTTCTAACCAGTTCTGGACTGTACCAATCATGTATGCAGTTAAAAGGGTCAGATGTAACAATACTACGTTTAACGGTTTCACATGATTATAAGATCCTGTATTGCTCATTTTCTAGTTTAAGTATTTTATCTGGTATTTCTCCGTCCATTACCACTAAGAAAATTGTTCCTGAACCAATTGTGTACTGTTCCAATGCTGTATGCAGTTAAAATGGTTAGATATAACGATTCTAGGTTTACCAGTTTAAGATGCTTATCAGAACCTGTATTGCTCGTACTTTGTTTTATTGATTTCTAACCATGATTTCGCCTTGCAATATAAACAGTTAGACTGCTTCTAACCAGTTCTGGACTGTACCAATCATGTTTTCGGTTCAAATGGTCAGATGTAACAATACTACGTTTAACGGTTTAACATCCTTATCAGATCCTGTATTGCTCATTTTCTAGTTTAAGTGTTTTATCTGATAATTCACAGTCTATTACCACCAAGGAAATTATTCCTGAACTAGTTGTGTACTATTCCAATGTTCTATGCAGTTATAATGGTTAGATGTAAAGATTCTAGGTTTAACAGTTTCAGATGCTTATCAGAACCTGTATTGGTCGTACTTTGTTTTTTTGATTTCTAACCATGAGTTCGCCTTGCAATATGAACAATTTGAATGCTCTAAACCAGTTCTGGCCTGTACCAGTCATGTATGCATTTAAAATGGTCAGATGTAACAATACTACGTTTAACGGTTTCACATGCGTATCAGATCCTGTACAGCTCATTTTCTAGTTTAAGTATTTTATCTGGGATTTCACCGTCCATTACCACTAAGGAAATTGTTCCTGAACCAGTTGTGTACTGTTCCAGTGCTGTATGCAGTTAAAATGGTTAGATATAACGATTCTAGGTTTACCAGTTTAAGATGCTTATCAGAACCTGTATTACTCGTACTTTGTTTTATTGATTTCTAACCATGAGTTTGCCTTGCAATATGAACAGTTACACTACTTCTAACCAGTTCTGGACTGTACCAATCATGTATGCAGTTCAAATTGTCAGATGTAACAATACAACTTTTAACGGTTTCACATGCGTATCAGATCCTGTGTTGCTCATTTTCTTGTTTAAGTGTATTATCTGATAGTTCACCGTCCATTACCACAAAGCGAATTGTTCCTGAACCAGTTGTATACTGTTCTAATGGTGTATGCAGTTAAAATGGTTAGATGTGACGATACTAGGTTTAACAGTTTAAGATGCTTATCAGAACCTGTGTTGCTCGTACTATGTTTTATTGATTTCTAACCATGAGTTCGCCTTGCAATATGAACAGTTAGACTGCTTCTAACCAGTTCTGGACTGTACCAGTCATGTATGCCGTTCAAATGTTCAGATGTAACAATACTACGTTTAACGGTTTCACATGATTATAAGATCCTGTATTGCTCATTTTCTAGTTTAAGTATTTTATCTGGTATTTCTCCGTCCATTACCACTAAGAAAATTGTGTACTGTTCCAATGCTGTATGCAGTTAAAATGGTTAGATGTAACGATACTAGGTTTAACAGTTTAAGATGCTTATCAGAACCTGTATTGCTCGTACTTTGTTTTATTGATTTCTAACCATGAGTTCGCCTTGCAATATGATCAATTTGAATGTTCTAAACCAGTTCTGGACTGTACTAGTCATGTATCCGTTCAAATTGTCAGATGTAACAATTCTAGGTTTAATGGTTTCACATGCGTATTAGATCCTGTATTGCTTCTTTTCTAGTTTAAGTATTTTATCTGGTATTTCACCGTCCATTACCACTAAGGAAATTGTTCCTGAACCAGTTTTGTACTGTTCCAATGCTGTATGCAGTTAAAATGGTTAGACGTAACGATAGTAGGTTTACCAGTTTAAGATGCTTATCAGAACCTGTTTTACTCGTACTTTGTTTTATTGATTTCTAACCATGAGTTTGCCTTGCAATATGAACAGTTAGACTGCTTCTAACCAGTTCTGGACTGTACCAATCATGTATGCAGTTAAAATGGTCAGATGTAACAATACTACGTTTAACGGTTTCACATGATTATAAGATCCTGTATTGCTCATTTTCTAGTTTAAGTATTTTATCTGGTATTTCTCCGTCCATTACCACTAAGAAAATTGTTCCTGAACCAATTGTGTACTGTTCCAATGCTGTATGCAGTTAAAATGGTTAGATATAACGATTCTAGGTTTACCAGTTTAAGATGCTTATCAGAACCTGTATTGCTCGTACTTTGTTTTATTGATTTCTAACCATGATTTCGCCTTGCAATATAAACAGTTAGACTGCTTCTAACCAGTTCTGGACTGTACCAATCATGTTTTCGGTTCAAATGGTCAGATGTAACAATACTACGTTTAACGGTTTAACATCCTTATCAGATCCTGTATTGCTCATTTTCTAGTTTAAGTGTTTTATCTGATAATTCACAGTCTATTACCACCAAGGAAATTATTCCTGAACTAGTTGTGTACTATTCCAATGTTCTATGCAGTTATAATGGTTAGATGTAAAGATTCTAGGTTTAACAGTTTCAGATGCTTATCAGAACCTGTATTGGTCGTACTTTGTTTTTTTGATTTCTAACCATGAGTTCGCCTTGCAATATGAACAATTTGAATGCTCTAAACCAGTTCTGGCCTGTACCAGTCATGTATGCATTTAAAATGGTCAGATGTAACAATACTACGTTTAACGGTTTCACATGCGTATCAGATCCTGTACAGCTCATTTTCTAGTTTAAGTATTTTATCTGGGATTTCACCGTCCATTACCACTAAGGAAATTGTTCCTGAACCAGTTGTGTACTGTTCCAGTGCTGTATGCAGTTAAAATGGTTAGATATAACGATTCTAGGTTTACCAGTTTAAGATGCTTATCAGAACCTGTATTACTCGTACTTTGTTTTATTGATTTCTAACCATGAGTTTGCCTTGCAATATGAACAGTTACACTACTTCTAACCAGTTCTGGACTGTACCAATCATGTATGCAGTTCAAATTGTCAGATGTAACAATACAACTTTTAACGGTTTCACATGCGTATCAGATCCTGTGTTGCTCATTTTCTTGTTTAAGTGTATTATCTGATAGTTCACCGTCCATTACCACAAAGCGAATTGTTCCTGAACCAGTTGTATACTGTTCTAATGGTGTATGCAGTTAAAATGGTTAGATGTAACGATTCTAGGTTTACCAGTTTAAGATGCTTATCAGAACCTGTATTGCTCGTACTTTGTTTTATTGATTTCTAACCATGATTTCGCCTTGCAATATGAACAGTTAGACTGCTTCTAACCAGTTCTGGACTGTACCAATCATGTTTTCGGTTCAAATTCTCAGATGTAACAATACTACGATTAACGGTTTCACATCCTTATCAGATCCTGTATGGCTCATTTTCTAGTTTAAGTGTTTTATCTGATAATTCACAGTCCATTATCACCAAGGAAATTATTCCTGAACCAGTTGTGTACTATTACAATGTTCTATGCAGTTAAAGTGGTTAGATGTAACGATACTAGGTTTAACAGTTTAAGATGCTTATCAGAACATGTATTGCTCGTACTTTGTTTTTTTGATTTCTAACCATGAGTTCGCCTTGCAATATGAACAATTTGTATCCTCTAAACCAGTTCTGGCCTGTACTAGTCATGTATCCGTTCAAATTGTCAGATGTAACAATTCTAGGTTTAATGGTTTCACATGCGTATCAGATCCTGTATTGCTTCTTTTCTAGTTTAAGTATTTTATCTGGTATTTCACCGTCCATTACCACTAAGGAAATTGTTCCTGAACCAGTTTTGTACTGTTCCAATGCTGTATGCAGTTAAAATGGTTAGATGTAACGATAGTAGGTTTACCAGTTTAAGATGCTTATCAGAACCTGTTTTACTCGTACTTTGTTTTATTGATTTCTAACCATGAGTTTGCCTTGCAATATGAACAGTTAGACTGCTTCTAACCAGTTCTGGACTGTACCAATCATGTATGCAGTTAAAATGGTCAGATGTAACAATACTACGTTTAACGGTTTCACATGATTATAAGATCCTGTATTGCTCATTTTCTAGTTTAAGTATTTTATCTGGTATTTCTCCGTCCATTACCACTAAGAAAATTGTTCCTGAACCAGTTGTGTACTGTTCCAATGCTGTATGCAGTTAAAATGGTTAGATGTAACGATACTAGGTTTAACAGTTTAAGATGCTTATCAGAACCTGTATTGCTCGTACTTTGTTTTATTGATTTCTAACCATGAGTTCGCCTTGCAATATGATCAATTTGAATGTTCTAAACCAGTTCTGGACTGTACTAGTCATGTATCAGTTCAAATTGTCAGATGTAACAATTCTAGGTTTAATGGTTTCACATGCGTATCAGATCCTGTATTGCTTCTTTTCTAGTTTAAGTGTTTTATCTGGTATTTCACCGTCCATTACCACCAAGGAAATTGTTCCTGAACCAGTTGTGTACTGTTCCAATGCTGTATGCAGTTAAAATGGTTAGATGTAACGATACTAGGTTTAACAGTTTAAGATGCTTATCAGAACCTGTATTGCTCGTACTTTGTTTATATTGATTCCTATCCATGAGTTCGCCTTGCAATATGAACAGATAGACTGCTTCTAACCAGTTCTGGACTGTACCAATCATGTATGCCGTTCAAATGGTCAGATGTAACATTACTACGATTAACGGTTTCACATGCGTATCAGATCCTGTATTGCTCATTTTCTAGTTTAAGTGTTTTATCTGGTATTTCACCGTCCATTACCACTAAGGAAATTGTTCCTGAACCAGTTGTGTACTGTTCCAATGCTGTATGCAGTTAAAATGGTTAGATGTAACGATACTAGGTTTAACAGTTTAAGATGCTTTTCAGAACCTGTATTGCTCGTACTTTGTTTATATTAATTCCTATCCATCAGATCGCCTTGCAATATGAACAGATAGACTGCTTCTAACCAGTTCTGGACTGTACCAATCATGTTTTCGGTTCAAATGGTCAGATGTAACAATACTACGTTTAACGGTTTCACATCCTTATCAGATCCTGTATAGCTCATTTTCTAGTTTAAGTGTTTTATCTGATAATTCACAGTCCATTACCACCAAGGAAATTGTTCCTGGACCAGTTGTGTACTGTTCCAATGCTGTATGCAGTTAAAATGGTTAGATGTAACGATTCTAGGTTTACCAGTTTAAGATGCTTATCAGAACCTGTGTTGCTCGTACTTTGTTTTATTGATTTCTAACCATGATTTCGCCTTGCAATATGAACAGTTAGACTGCTTCTAACCAGTTCTGGACTGTATTAATCATGTATGCCGTTCAAATGGTCAGATGTAACAATACTACGTTTATCGGTTTCACATCCTTATCAGATCCTGTATTGCTCATTTTCTAGTTTAACTGTTTTATCTGGTATTTCACCGTCCATTACCACCAAGAAATTTGTTCCTGGACCAGTTCTGTACTGTTCCAATGCTGTATGCAGTTAAAATAGTTTGATGTAACGATACTAGGTTTACCAGTTTAAGATGCTTATTAGAACCTGTCTTGCTCGTACTTAGTTTTATTGATTTCTAACCATGATTTTGCCTTGCAATATGAACAATTTGAATGCTCTAAACCAGTTAGGCCT
>JACCIA010000158.1:0-24333 GCA_018906985.1 Apocrypta bakeri | reverse complement strand
GGGGGAACCAACATTTCCTTGGTGGTAATGGACGGTGAAATACTAGATAAAACACATCAACTAGCAAAATGAGCAATACAGGATCTGATACACATGTGAAACCGTTAAACGTAGTATTGTTACATCTGACCATTTAACTGCATACATGACTGGTACAGTCCAGAACTGGTATAGAGCATTCAAATGTTCATATTGCAAGGCGAACTCATGGTTAGAAATCAATAAAACAAAGTACGAGCAATACAGGTTCTGATAAGCATCTTAAACTGTTAAACCTAGTATCGTTACATCTAACCATTTTAACTGCATACAGCATTGGAACAGTACACAACTGGTTCAGGAACAATTTCCTTGGTGGTAATGGACGGTGAAATACTAGATAAAACACTTCAACTAGAAAATGAGCAATACAGGATCTGATACGCATGTGAAACCGTTAAACGTAGTATTGTTTACATCTGACCATTTTAACTGCATACATGACTGGCACAGTCCAGAACTGGTTTAGAGCATTCAAATTGTTCATATTGCAAGGCGAACTCATGGTTAGAAATAAATATAAACAAAGTACGAGCAATACAGGTTCTGATGAGCATCTTAAACAGTTAAACCTAGTATCGTTACATCTATCCATTTGAACAGCATACAGCATTGGAACAGTACACAACTGGTTAAGGAACAATTTCCTTGGAGGTAATGGACGGTGAAATACTAGATAAAACACTTCAACTAGAAAATGAGCAATACAGGATCTGATACACATGTGAAACCGTTAAACGTAGTATTGTTACATCTGACCATTTTAACTGCATACATGACTGGGACAGTCCAGAACTGGTATAGAGCATTCAAATTGTTCATATTGCAAGGCGAACTCATGGTTAGAAATCAATAAAACAAAGTACGAGCAATACAGGTTCTGATAAGCATCTTAAACTGTTAAACCTAGTATCGTTATATCTAACCATTTTAACTGCATACAGCATTGGAACAGTACACAACTGGTTCAGGAACAATTTCCTTGGTGGTAATGGACGGTGAAATACGAGATAAAGAACTTAAACTAGAAAATGAGCAATACAGGATCTGATACGCATGTGAAACCCTTAAATGTAGTATTGTTACATCTGAACATTTGAACGGCATACATGTCTAGCTACAGTCCAGAACTGGTATAGAGCATTCAAATTGTTCATATTGCAAGGCGAACTCATGGTTAGAAATCAATAAAACAAAGTACGAGCAATACAGGATCTGATAAGCATCTTAAACTGTTAAACCCAGTATCGTTACGTCTAACCATTTTAACTGCATACAGCATTGGAACAGTACACAACTGGTTCACGAACAATTTCCTTGGTGGTAATGGACGGTGAAATACCAGATAAAACACTTAAACTAGAAAATGAGCAATACAGTATCTGATACGCATGTGAAACCGTTAAACGTAGTATTGTTACATCTGACCATTTTAACTGCATACATGACTGGTACAGTCCAGAACTGGTATAGAGCATTCAAATTGTTCATATTGCAAGGCGAACTCATGGTTAGAAATCAATAAAACAAAGTACGAGCAATACAGGTTCTGATAAGCATCTTAAACTGTTAAACCTAGTATCGTTATATCTAACCATTTTAACTGCATACAGCATTGGAACAGTACACAACTGGTTCAGGAACAATTTCCTTGGTGGTAATGGACGGTGAAATACTAGATAAAACACTTAAACTAGAAAATGAGCAATACAGGATCTGATACGCATGTGAAACCCTTAAATGTAGTATTGTTACATCTGAACATTTGAACGGCATACATGTCTAGTACAGTCCAGAACTGGTATAGAGCATTCAAATTGTTCATATTGCAAGGCGAACTCATGGTTAGAAATCAATAAAACAAAGTACGAGCAATACAGGATCTGATAAGCATCTTAAACTGTTAAACCCAGTATCGTTACGTCTAACCATTTTAACTGCATACAGCATTGGAACAGTACACAACTGGTTCACGAACAATTTCATTGGTGGTAATGGACGGTGAAATACCAGATAAAAAACTAAAACTAAAATTGAGCAATACAGTATCTGATACGCATGTGAAACCGTTAAACGTAGTATTGTTACATCTGACCATTTTAACTGCATACATGACTAGTACAGTCCAGAACTGGTATAGAGCATTTAAATTGTTCATATTGCAAGGCGAACTCATGGTTAGAAATCAATAAAACAAAGAACGAGCAATACAGGTTCTGATAAGCATCTTAAACTGTTAAACCTAGTATCGTTACATCTAACCATTTTAACTGCATACAGCATTGGAACAGTACACAACTGGTTCAGGAACAATTTCCTTGGTGGTAATGGACGGTGAAATACTAGATAAAACACTTCAACTAGCAAATGAGCAATACAGGATCTGATACACATGTGAAACCGTTAAACGTAGTATTGTTACATCTGACCATTTTAACTGCATACATAACTGGTACAGTCCAGAACTGGTATAGAGCATTCAAATTGTTCATATTGCAAGGCGAACTCATGGTTAGAAATAAATATAAACAAAGTACGAGCAATACAGGATCTGATAAGCATCTTAAACTGTTAAACCTAGTATCGTTATATCTAACCATTTTAACTGCATACAGCATTGGAACAGTACACAACTGGTTATGGAACAATTTCCTTGGAGGTAATGGACGGTGAAATATCAGATAAAACACTTAAACTAGAAAATGAGCAATACCGGATCTGATACGCATGTGAAACCGTTAAACGTAGTATTGTTACATCTGACCATTTTAACTGCATACATGACTAGTACAGTCCAGAACTGGTATAGAGCATTCAAATTGTTCATATTGCAAGGCGAACGCATGGTTAGAAATCAATAAAACAAAGTACGAGCAATACAGGTTCTGATAAGCATCTTAAACTGTTAAACCTAGTATCGTCACATCTAACCATTTTAACTGCATACATCATTGGAACAGTACACAACTGGTTCAGGAACAATTTCCTTGGATGGTAATGTACGGTGAAATACTAGATAAAACACTTCAACTAGCAAATGAGCAATACAGATCTGATACGCATGTGAAACCGTTAAACGTAGTATTGTTACATCTGACCATTTTAACTGCATACATGACTAGTACAGTCCAGAACTGGTATAGAGCATTCAAATTGTTCATATTGCAAGGCGAACTCATGGTTAGAAATCAATAAAACAAAGTACGAGCAATACAGGTTCTGATGAGCATCTTAAACTGTTAAACCTAGTATCGTTACATCTAACCATTTTAACTGCATACAGCATTGGAACAGTACACAACTGGTTCAGGAACAATTTCCTTGGTGGTAATGGACGGTGAAATACTAGATAAAACACTTCAACTAGAAAATGAGCAATACAGGATCTGATACGCATGTGAAACCGTTAAACGTAGTATTGTTACATCTGACCATTTTAACTGCATACATGACTGGTACAGTCCAGAACTGGTATAGAGCATTCAAATTGTTCATATTGCAAGGCGAACTCATGGTTAGAAATCAATAAAACAAAGTACGAGCAATACAGGTTCTGATAAGCATCTTAAACTGTTAAACCTAGTATCGTCACATCTAACCATTTTAACTGCATACATCATTGGAACAGTACACAACTGGTTCAGGAACAATTTCCTTGGTGGTAATGGACGGTGAAATACTAGATAAAACACTTCAACTAGCAAATGAGCAATACAGGATCTGATACACATGTGAAACCGTTAAACGTAGTATTGTTACATCTGACCATTTTAACTGCATACATAACTGGTACAGTCCAGAACTGGTATAGAGCATTCAAATTGTTCATATTGCAAGGCGAACTCATGGTTAGAAATCAATAAAACAAAGTACGAGCAATACAGGTTCTGATGAGCATCTTAAACAGTTAAACCTAGTATCGTTACATCTAACCATTTTAACTTCATACAGCATTGGAACAGTACACAACTGGTTCACGAACAATTTTGTGGTGGTAATGTACGGTGAAGTACTAGATAAAACACTTCAACTAGCAAATGAGCAATACAGAATCTGATACGCATGTGAAACCGTTAAACGTAGTATTGTTACATCTGACCATTTTAACTGCATACATAACTGGTACAGTCGAGAACTGGTATAGAGCATTCAAATTGTTCATATTGCAAGGCGAACTCATGGTTAGAAATAAATATAAACAAAGTACGAGCAATACAGGATCTGATAAGCATCTTAAACTGTTAAACCTAGTATCGTTATATCTAACCATTTTAACTGCATACAGCATTGGAACAGTACACAACTGGTTAAGGAACAATTTCCTTGGAGGTAATGTACGGTCAAATACTAGATAAAACACTTCAACTAGCAAATGAGCAATACAGAATCTGATACGCATGTGAAACCGTTAAACGTAGTATTGTTACATCTGACCATTTTAACTGCATACATGACTAGTACAGTCCAGAACTGGTATAGAGCATTCAAATTGTTCATATTGCAATGCGAACTCATGGTTAGAAATCAATAAAACAAAGTACGAGCAATACAGGTTCTGATAAGCATCTTAAACTGTTAAACCTAGTATCGGTACATCTAACCATTTTAACTGCATACATCATTGGAACAGTACACAACTGGTTCAGGAACAATTTCCTTGGAGGTAATGTATGGTGAAATACTAGATAAAACACTTCAACTAGCAAATGAGCAATACAGAATCTGATACGCATGTGAAACCGTTAAACGTAGTATTGTTACATCTGACCATTTTAACTGCATACATAACTGGTACAGTCGAGAACTGGTATAGAGCATTCAAATTGTTCATATTGCAAGGCGAACTCATGGTTAGAAATAAATATAAACAAAGTACGAGCAATACAGGATCTGATAAGCATCTTAAACTGTTAAACCTAGTATCGTTATATCTAACCATTTTAACTGCATACAGCATTGGAACAGTACACAACTGGTTATGGAACAATTTCCTTGGAGGTAATGGACGGTGAAATACCAGATAAAACACTTAAACTAGAAAATGAGCAATACCGGATCTGATACGCATGTGAAACCGTTAAACGTAGTATTGTTTCATCTGACCATTTTAATTGCATACATGACTGGCACAGTCCAGAACTGGTATAGAGCATTCAAATTGTTCATATTGCAAGGCGAACGCATGGTTAGAAATCAAAATAACAAAGTACGAGCAATACAGGTTTTGATGAGCATCTTAAACTGTTAAACCTAGTATCGTTATATCTAACCATTTTAACTGCATACAGCATTGGAACAGTACACAACTGGTTAAGGAACAATTTCCTTGGAGGTAATGTACGGTGAAATACTAGATAAAACACTTCAACTAGCAAATGAGCAATACAGAATCTGATACGCATGTGAAACCGTTAAACGTAGTATTGTTACATCTGACCATTTTAACTGCATACATAACTAGTACAGTCCAGAACTGGTATAGAGCATTCAAATTGTT
The DNA here is from genome assembly GCA_018906985.1 of Apocrypta bakeri. Taxonomy (NCBI): domain Eukaryota; kingdom Metazoa; phylum Arthropoda; class Insecta; order Hymenoptera; family Pteromalidae; genus Apocrypta; species Apocrypta bakeri. Next base: position 18,797 of record JACCIA010000158.1, on the reverse strand, counting down.
CATATTGCAAGGCGAACTCATGGTTAGAAATCAATAAAACAAAGTACGAGCAATACAGGTTCTGATGAGCATCTTAAACATGTTAAACCTAGTATCGTTACATCTAACCATTTTAACTTCATACAGCATTGGAACAGTACACAACTGGTTCACGAACAATTTCTGTGGTGGTAATGTACGGTGAAAGTACTAGATAAAACACTTCAACTAGCAAATGAGCAATACAGAATCTGATACGCATGTGAAACCGTTAAACGTAGTATTGTTACATCTGACCATTTTAACTGCATACATAACTGGTACAGTCGAGAACTGGTATAGAGCATTCAAATTGTTCATATTGCAAGGCGAACTCATGGTTAGAAATAAATATAAACAAAGTACGAGCAATACAGGATCTGATAAGCATCTTAAACTGTTAAACCTAGTATCGTTACATCTAACCATTTTAACTGCATACAGCATTGGAACAGTACACAACTGGTTCAGGAACAATTTCCTTGGAGGTAATGGACGGTGAAATACTAGATAAAACACTTCAACTAGAAAATGAGCAATACAGTATCTGATACGCATGTGAAACCGTTAAACGTAGTATTGTTACATCTGACCATTTTAACTGCATACATGACTGGTACAGTCCAGAACTGGTATAGAGCATTCAAATTGTTCATATTGCAAGGCGAACTCATGGTTAGAAATCAATAAAACAAAGTACGAGCAATACAGGTTCTGATAAGCATCTTAAACTGTTAAACCTAGTATCGTTACATCTAACCATTTTAACTGCATACAGCATTGGAACAGTACACAACTGGTTCAGGAACAATTTCCTTGGTGGTAATGGACGGTGAAATACTAGATAAAACACTTCAACTAGCAAATGAGCAATACAGAATCTGATACACATGTGAAACCGTTAAACGAAGTATTGTTACATCTGACCATTTTAACTGCATACATGACTGGTACAGTCCAGAACTGGTATAGAGCATTCAAATTGTTCATATTGCAAGGCGAACTCATGGTTAGAAATCAAATAAACAAAGTACGAGCAATACAGGTTCTGATGAGCATCTTAAACTGTTAAACCTAGTATCGTTATATCTAACCATTTTAACTGCATACAGCATTGGAACAGTACACAACTGGTTAAGGAACAATTTCCTTGGATGGTAATGTACGGTGAAATACTAGATAAAACACTTCAACTAGCAAATGAGCAATACAGAATCTGATACGCATGTGAAACCGTTAAACGTAGTATTGTTACATCTGACCATTTTAACTGCATACATGACTGGTACAGTCCAGAACTGGTATAGAGCATTCAAATTGTTCATATTGCAAGGCGAACTCATGGTTAGAAATCAATAAAACAAAGTACGAGCAATACAGGTTCTGATGAGCATCTTAAACATGTTAAACCTAGTATCGTTACATCTAACCATTTTAACTGCATACAGCATTGGAACAGTACACAACTGGTTCACGAACAATTTCTGTGGTGGTAATGTACGGTGAAGTACTAGATAAAACACTTCAACTAGCAAATGAGCAATACAGAATCTGATACGCATGTGAAACCGTTAAACGTAGTATTGTTACATCTGACCATTTTAACTGCATACATAACTGGTACAGTCCGAGAACTGGTATAGAGCATTCAAATTGTTCATATTGCAAGGCGAACTCATGGTTAGAAATAAATATAAACAAAGTACGAGCAATACAGGTTCTGATAAGCATCTTAAACTGTTAAACCTAGTATCGTTACATCTAACCATTTTAACTGCATACAGCATTGGAACAGTACACAACTGGTTAAGGAACAATTTCCTTGGAGGTAATGGACGGTGAAATACTAGATAAAACACTTCAACTAGAAAATGAGCAATACAGTATCTGATACGCATGTGAAACCGTTAAACGTAGTATTGTTACATCTGACCATTTTAACTGCATACATGACTGGTACAGTCCAGAACTGGTATAGAGCATTCAAATTGTTCATATTGCAAGGCGAACTCATGGTTAGAAATCAATATAAACAAAGTACGAGCAATACAGGTTCTGATAAGCATCTTAAACTGTTAAACCTAGTATCGTTACATCTAACCATTTTAACTGCATACAGCATTGGAACAGTACACAACTGGTTCACGGAACAATTTCCTTGGTGGTAATGGACGGTGAAATACCAGATAAAACACTTAAACTAGAAAATGAGCAATACAGGATCTGATACGCATGTGAAACCGTTAAACGTAGTATTGTTACATCTGACCATTTTAACTGCATACATGACTGGTACAGTCCAGAACTGGTATAGAGCATTCAAATTGTTCATATTGCAAGGCGAACTCATGGTTAGAAATCAAATAAACAAAGTACGAGCAATACAGGTTCTGATAGCATCTTAAACTGTTAAACCTAGTATCGTTATATCTAACCATTTTAACTGCATACAGCATTGGAACAGTACACAACTGGTTAAGGAACAATTTCCTTGGAGGTAATGTACGGTCAAATACTAGATAAAACACTTCAACTAGCAAATGAGCAATACAGAATCTGATACGCATGTGAAACCGTTAAACGTAGTATTGTTACATCTGACCATTTTAACTGCATACATAACTGGTACAGTCCAGAACTGGTATAGAGCATTCAAATTGTTCATATTGCAAGGCGAACTCATGGTTAGAAATCAATAAAACAAAGTCTGAGCAATACAGGTTCTGATGAGCATCTTAAACAGTTAAACCTAGTATCGTTACATCTAACCATTTTAACTTCATACAGCATTGGAACAGTACACAACTGGTTCACGAACAATTTTGTGGTGGTAATGTACGGTGAAGTACTAGATAAAACACTTCAACTAGCAAATGAGCAATACAGAATCTGATACGCATGTGAAACCGTTAAACGTAGTATTGTTACATCTGACCATTTTAACTGCATACATAACTGGTACAGTCCGAGAACTGGTATAGAGCATTCAAATTGTTCATATTGCAAGGCGAACTCATGGTTAGAAATAAATATAAACAAAGTACGAGCAATACAGGTTCTGATGAGCATCTTAAACATGTTAAACCTAGTATCGTTACATCTAACCATTTTAACTGCATACAGCATTGGAACAGTACACAACTGGTTAAGGAACAATTTCCTTGGAGGTAATGGACGGTGAAATACTAGATAAAACACTTCAACTAGCAAATGAGCAATACAGAATCTGATACGCATGTGAAACCGTTAAACGTAGTATTGTTACATCTGACCATTTTAACTGCATACATGACTGGCACAGTCCAGAACTGGTATAGAGCATTCAAATTGTTCATATTGCAAGGCGAACGCATGGTTAGAAATCAAAATAACAAAGTACGAGCAATACAGGTTCTGATGAGCATCTTAAACAGTTAAACCTAGTATCGTTACATCTAACCATTTTAACTTCATACAGCATTGGAACAGTACACAACTGGTTCACGAACAATTTTGTGGTGGTAATGTACGGTGAAGTACTAGATAAAACACTTCAACTAGCAAATGAGCAATACAGAATCTGATACGCATGTGAAACCGTTAAACGTAGTATTGTTACATCTGACCATTTTAACTGCATACATAACTGGTACAGTCGAGAACTGGTATAGAGCATTCAAATTGTTCATATTGCAAGGCGAACTCATGGTTAGAAATAAATATAAACAAAGTACGAGCAATACAGGTTCTGATGAGCATCTTAAACAGTTAAACCTAGTATCGTTACATCTAACCATTTGAACAGCATACAGCATTGGAACAGTACACAACTGGTTAAGGAACAATTTCCTTGGAGGTAATGGACGGTGAAATACTAGATAAAACACTTCAACTAGAAAATGAGCAATACAGTATCTGATACGCATGTGAAACCGTTAAACGTAGTATTGTTACATCTGACCATTTTAACTGCATACATGACTAGTACAGTCCAGAACTGGTATAGAGCATTCAAATTGTTCATATTGCAAGGCGAACTCATGGTTAGAAATCAATAAAACAAAGTACGAGCAATACAGGTTCTGATAAGCATCTTAAACTGTTAAACCTAGTATCGTTACATCTAACCATTTTAACTGCATACAGCATTGGAACAGTACACAACTGGTTCAGGAACAATTTCCTTGGAGGTAATGGACGGTGAAATACTAGATAAAAAACTTCAACTAGAAAATGAGCAATACAGGATCTGATACGCATGTGAAACCCTTAAATGTAGTATTGTTACATCTGAACATTTGAACGGCATACATGTCTAGTACAGTCCAGAACTGGTATAGAGCATTCAAATTGTTCATATTGCAAGGCGAACTCATGGTTAGAAATAAATAAAACAAAGTACGAGCAATACAGGATCTGATAAGCATCTTAAACAGTTAAACCCAGTATCGTTACGTCTAACCATTTTAACTGCATACAGCATTGGAACAGTACACAACTGGTTAAGGAACAATTTCCTTGGAGGTAATGGACGGTGAAATACTAGATAAAACACTTCAACTAGAAAATGAGCAATACAGTATCTGATACGCATGTGAAACCGTTAAACGTAGTATTGTTACATCTGACCATTTTAACTGCATACATGACTAGTACAGTCCAGAACTGGTATAGAGCATTTAAATTGTTCATATTGCAAGGCGAACTCATGGTTAGAAATCAATAAAACAAAGTACGAGCAATACAGGTTCTGATAAGCATCTTAAACTGTTAAACCTAGTATCGGTACATCTAACCATTTTAACTGCATACATCATTGGAACAGTACACAACTGGTTCAGGAACAATTTCCTTGGTGGTAATGGACGGTGAAATACTAGATAAAACACTTCAACTAGCAAATGAGCAATACAGGATCTGATACACATGTGAAACCGTTAAACGTAGTATTGTTACATCTGACCATTTTAACTGCATACATAACTGGTACAGTCCAGAACTGGTATAGAGCATTCAAATTGTTCATATTGCAAGGCGAACTCATGGTTAGAAATAAATATAAACAAAGTACGAGCAATACAGGATCTGATAAGCATCTTAAACTGTTAAACCTAGTATCGTTATATCTAACCATTTTAACTGCATACAGCATTGGAACAGTACACAACTGGTTCACGAACAATTTCCTTGGTGGTAATGGACGGTGAAATACCAGATAAAACACTTAAACTAGAAAATGAGCAATACCGGATCTGATACGCATGTGAAACCGTTAAACGTAGTATTGTTTCATCTGACCATTTTAATTGCATACATGACTGGCACAGTCCAGAACTGGTATAGAGCATTCAAATTGTTCATATTGCAAGGCGAACGCATGGTTAGAAATCAAAATAACAAAGTACGAGCAATACAGGTTTTGATGAGCATCTTAAACTGTTAAACCTAGTATCGTTATATCTAACCATTTTAACTGCATACAGCATTGGAACAGTACACAACTGGTTAAGGAACAATTTCCTTGGAGGTAATGTACGGTCAAATACTAGATAAAACACTTCAACTAGCAAATGAGCAATACAGAATCTGATACGCATGTGAAACCGTTAAACGTAGTATTGTTACATCTGACCATTTTAACTGCATACATGACTAGTACAGTCCAGAACTGGTATAGAGCATTCAAATTGTTCATATTGCAAGGCGAACTCATGGTTAGAAATCAATAAAACAAAGTACGAGCAATACAGGTTCTGATGAGCATCTTAAACAGTTAAACCTAGTATCGTTACATCTAACCATTTTAACTTCATACAGCATTGGAACAGTACACAACTGGTTCACGAACAATTTCCTTGGTGGTAATGTACGGTGAAGTACTAGATAAAACACTTCAACTAGCAAATGAGCAATACAGAATCTGATACGCATGTGAAACCGTTAAACGTAGTATTGTTACATCTGACCATTTTAACTGCATACATGACTAGTACAGTCCAGAACTGGTATAGAGCATTCAAATTGTTCATATTGCAAGGCGAACTCATGGTTAGAAATCAATAAAACAAAGTACGAGCAATACAGGTTCTGATAAGCATCTTAAACTGTTAAACCTAGTATCGTTACATCTAACCATTTTAACTGCATACATCATTGGAACAGTACACAACTGGTTCAGGAACAATTTCCTTGGTGGTAATGGACGGTGAAATACTAGATAAAACACTTCAACTAGCAAATGAGCAATACAGGATCTGATACACATGTGAAACCGTTAAACGTAGTATTGTTACATCTGACCATTTTAACTGCATACATAACTGGTACAGTCGAGAACTGGTATAGAGCATTCAAATTGTTCATATTGCAAGGCGAACTCATGGTTAGAAATAAATATAAACAAAGTACGAGCAATACAGGATCTGATAAGCATCTTAAACTGTTAAACCTAGTATCGTTACATCTAACCATTTTAACTGCATACATCATTGGAACAGTACACAACTGGTTCAGGAACAATTTCCTTGGAGGTAATGTACGGTGAAATACTAGATAAAACACTTCAACTAGCAAATGAGCAATACAGAATCTGATACGCATGTGAAACCGTTAAACGTAGTATTGTTACATCTGACCATTTTAACTGCATACATGACTAGGTACAGTCCAGAACTGGTATAGAGCATTCAAATTGTTCATATTGCAAGGCGAACTCATGGTTAGAAATCAATATAAACAAAGTACGAGCAATACAGGTTCTGATAAGCATCTTAAACTGTTAAACCTAGTATCGTTACATCTAACCATTTTAACTGCATACAGCATTGGAACAGTACACAACTGGTTCAGGAACAATTTCCTTGGAGGTAATGTACGGTGAAATACTAGATAAAACACTTCAACTAGCAAATGAGCAATACAGAATCTGATACGCATGTGAAACCGTTAAACGTAGTATTGTTACATCTGACCATTTTAACTGCATACATAACTGGTACAGTCGAGAACTGGTATAGAGCATTCAAATTGTTCATATTGCAAGGCGAACTCATGGTTAGAAATAAATATAAACAAAGTACGAGCAATACAGGATCTGATAAGCATCTTAAACTGTTAAACCTAGTATCGTTATATCTAACCATTTTAACTGCATACAGCATTGGAACAGTACACAACTGGTTATGGAACAATTTCCTTGGAGGTAATGGACGGTGAAATACCAGATAAAACACTTAAACTAGAAAATGAGCAATACCGGATCTGATACGCATGTGAAACCGTTAAACGTAGTATTGTTTCATCTGACCATTTTAATTGCATACATGACTGGCACAGTCCAGAACTGGTTTAGAGCATTCAAATTGTTCATATTGCAAGGCGAACTCATGGTTAGAAATAAATATAAACAAAGTACGAGCAATACAGGATCTGATAAGCATCTTAAACTGTTAAACCTAGTATCGTTATATCTAACCATTTTAACTGCATACAGCATTGGAACAGTACACAACTGGTTAAGGAACAATTTCCTTGGAGGTAATGTACGGTCAAATACTAGATAAAACACTTCAACTAGCAAATGAGCAATACAGAATCTGATACGCATGTGAAACCGTTAAACGTAGTATTGTTACATCTGACCATTTTAACTGCATACATAACTGGTACAGTCCAGAACTGGTATAGAGCATTCAAATTGTTCATATTGCAAGGCGAACTCATGGTTAGAAATCAATAAAACAAAGTACGAGCAATACAGGTTCTGATGAGCATCTTAAACAGTTAAACCTAGTATCGTTACATCTAACCATTTTAACTGCATACAGCATTGGAACAGTACACAACTGGTTAAGGAACAATTTCCTTGGAGGTAATGGACGGTGAAATACCAGATAAAACACTTAAACTAGAAAATGAGCAATACCGGATCTGATACGCATGTGAAACCGTTAAACGTAGTATTGTTACATCTGACCATTTTAACTGCATACATGACTAGTACAGTCCAGAACTGGTTTAGAGCATTCAAATTGTTCATATTGCAAGGCGAACTCATGGTTAGAAATCAATATAAACAAAGTACGAGCAATACAGGATCTGATAAGCATCTTAAACTGTTAAACCCAGTATCGTTACGTCTAACCATTTTAACTGCATACAGCATTGGAACAGTACACAACTGGTTCAGGAACAATTTCCTTGGAGGTAATGTACGGTCAAATACTAGATAAAACACTTCAACTAGCAAATGAGCAATACAGAATCTGATACGCATGTGAAACCGTTAAACGTAGTATTGGTACATCTGACCATTTTAACTGCATACATGACTAGTACAGTCCAGAACTGGTATAGTGCATTTAAATTGTTCATATTGCAAGTCGAACTGATGGTTAGAAATCAATAAAACAAAGTACGAGCAATACAGGTTCTGATGAGCATCTTAAACTGTTAAACGTAGTATTGTTACATCTGACCATTTTAACTGCATACATAACTGGTACAGTCCATAACTGGTTAGAAGCAGTCTAACTGTTCATATTGCAAGGCGAACTCATAGTTAGAAATCAATAAAACAAAGTACGAGTTATACAGGTTCTGATATGCATCTTAAACTGTTAAACCTAGTATCGTTACATCTAACAATTTTAACTGCATACAGCATTGGAACAGTACACAACTTGTTCAGGAACAATTTCCTTGGTGGTAATGGACTGTGAATTATCAGATAATACACTTAAACAGAAAAATGAGCAATATAGGATCTGATACGCCTGTGAAACCGTTAAACGTAGTATTGTTACATCTGGCAATTTGACCACATACATGATTGGTACAGTTCAGAACTGGTATATAGCATTCAAATTGTTCATATTGCAAGGCGAACTCATGGTTAAAAATAAATATAAACAAAGTACGAGCAATACAGGTTCTGATAAGCATCTTAAACTGTTAAACCTAGTATCGTTACATTTAACTAATTTAACTGCATACAGTATTGGAACAGTACACAACTGGTTCAGGAACAATTTCCTTCGTGGTAATGGACGGTGAAATACCAGATAAAACACTTAAACTAGAAAATGAGCAATACCGGATCTGATACGCATGTGAAACCGTTAAACGTAGTATTGTTTCATCTGACCATTTTAACTGCATACATGACTGGCACAGTCCAGAACTGGTTTAGAGCATTCAAATTGTTCATATTGCAAGGCGAACTGATGGTTAGAAATCAATAAAACAAAGTACGAGCAATACAGGTTCTGATGAGCATCTTAAACTGTTAAACCTAGTATCGTTACATCTAACCATTTTAACTGCATACATGACTGCTACAGTCCAGAACTGGTATAGAGCATTCAAATTTTTCATATTACAAGGCGAACTCATGGTTAGAAATCAATAAAACAATGTACGAGAAATACAGGTTCTGATAAGCTTCTTAAACTGTTAAACCTAGTATCGTTACATTTAACAATTTTAACTGCAGACAGCATTGGAACAGTACACAACTGGTTAAGGAACAGTTTCCTTGGTGGTAATGGACGGTGAAATACTAGATAAAACACTTCATCTAGAAAATGAGCAATACAGGATCTGATACGCCTGTGAAACCGTTATACGTAGTATTGTTACATCTGACCATTTTAACTGCATACATGACTGGCACAGTCCAGAACTGGTTTAGAGCATTCAAATTGTTCATATTGCAAGGCGAACTCATGGGTAGAAATCAATATAAACAAAGTACTAGCAATACAGGATCTGTTAAGCATCTTAAAGTGTTAAACCTAGTATCGTTACATCTAACCATTTTAACTGCATACAGCATTGGAACAGTACACAACTGGTTCAGGAACAATTTCTCTCATGGTTAGAAATCAATAAAACAAAGTACGAGCAATACAGGTTCTGATAAGCATCATAAACTGTTAAACCTAGTATCATTATAACTAACCATTTTAACTGCATACTGCATTGGAATAGTACACAACTGGTTCAGGAACAATTTCCTTGGTGGTAATGGAAGATGAATTATCAGATAAAACACTTAAACTAGAAAATGAGCAATACAGGATCTGATAACCGTGTGAAACCGTTAAACGTAGTATTGTTACATCTGAACATTTAAACGGCATACATGATTCGTACAGTCCAGAACTGGTTAGAAGCAGTCTAACTTTTCATATTGCAATGCGAACTCATGGTTAGAAATCAATAAAACAAAGTACGAGCAATACAGGTTCTGATAAGCATCTTAAACTGTTAAATCGAGTATCGTTACATTTAACCATTTTAACTGCATACAGCATTGGAACAGTACACAACTGGTTCAGGAACAATTTCCTTCGTGGTAATGGACGGTGAAATACCAGATAAAACACTTAAACTAGAAAATAAGCAATACAGGATCTGATACGCATGTGAAACCGTTAAACGTAGTATTGTTACATCTGACCATTTTAACTGCATACATGACTAGTACAGTCCAGAACTGGTTAGAAGCAGTCTAACTGTTCATATTCAAGGCTAACTCATGGTTAGAAATCAATAAAAGAATGTACGAGCAATACAGGTTCTGATAAGCATCTTAAACTGTTAAACCTAGTATCGTTACATTTAACCATTTTAACTGCATACAGCATTGGAACAGTAGACAACTGGTACAGGGACAATTTCCTTGGTGGTAATGGACGGTGAAATACTAGATAAAACACTTCAACTAGAAAATGAGCAATACAGTATCTGATACGCATGTTAAACCGTTAAACGTAGTATTGTTACATCTGACCATTTTAACTGCATACATGACTGGCACAGTCCAGAACTGGTTTAGAGCATTCAAATTGTTCATATTGCAAGGCGAACTCATGGGTAGAAATCAATATAAACAAAGTTCGAGCAACACAGGATCTGATAAGCATCTTAAACTGTTAAACCTAGTATCGTTACATTTAACCATTTTAACTGCATACAGCATTGGAACAGTACACAACTGGTTCAGGAACAATTTCTCTCATGGTTAGAAATCAATAAAACAAAGTACGAGCAATACAGGTTCTGATAAGCATCATAAACTGTTAAACCTAGTATCATTATAACTAACCATTTTAACTGCATACAGCATTGGAACAGTACACAACTGGTTCAGGAACAATTTCCTTAGTGGTAATGGACTGTGAATTATCAGAAAAAACACTTAAAGAGAAAAATGAGCAATATAGGATCTGATACGCCTGTGAAACCGTAAAACGTAGTATTGTTACATCTGGCAATTTGAACCGCATACATGATTGGTACAGTTCAGAACTGGTTAGAAGCAGTTTAACTGTTCATATTGCTAGGCGAACTCATGGTTAGAAATCAATAAAACAAAGTACGAGCAATAAATGTTCTGATAAGCATCTTAAACTGTTAAACCTAGTATCTTTACATTTAACCATTTTAACTGCATACAGCATTGGAACAGTACACAACTGGTTCAGGAACAATTTCTCTCATGGTTAGTAATCAATAAAACAAAGTACGAGCAATACAGGTTCTGATAAGCATCATAAACTGTTAAACCTAGTATCATTATAACTAACCATTTTAACTGCATACAGCATTGGAATAGTACACAACTGGTTCAGGAACAATTTCCTTGGTGGTAATGGACGGTGAAATACCAGATAAAACACTTAAACAGAAAATGAGCAATACAGGATCTGATAACGCGTGTGAAACCGTTAAACGTAGTATTGTTACATCTGAACATTTAAACGGCATACATGATTCGTACAGTCCAGAACTGGTTAGAAGCAGTCTAACTGTTCATATTGCAAGGCGAACTCATGTTTAGAAATCAATAAAACAAACTACGAGCAATACAGGTTCTGATAAGAATCTTAAACTGTTAAATCGAGTATCGTTACATTTAACCATTTTAACTGCATACAGCATTGGAACAGTACACAACTGGTTCAGGAACAATTTCCTTGGTGGTAATTGACGGTGAAATACTAGATAAAACACTTAAACAGAAAAATGAGCAATATAGGATCTGATACGCCTGTGAAACCGTTAAACGTAGTATTGTTACATCTGGCCATTTTAACTGCATACATGATTCGTACAGTCCAGAACTGGTTAGATGCAATCTAACTGTTCATATTGCAAGGCGAACTCAAGGTTAGAAATCAATAAAACAAAGTACGAGTAATACAGGTTCTGATAAGCATCTTAAACTGTTAAACCTAGTATCGTTAAATATAACCATTTTAACTGCATACAGCATTGGAATAGTACACAACTGGTTCAGGAACAATTTCCTTGGTGGTAATGGACGGTGAATTATCAGATAAAACACTTAAACAGAAAAATGAGCAATATAGGATCTGATACGCCTGTGAAACCGTTAAACGTAGTATTGTTACATCTGGCAATTTGAACCGCATACATGATTGGTACAGTTCAGAACTGGTTAGAAGCAGTCTAACTGTTCATATTGCAAGGCGAACTCATGGGTAGAAATCAATATAAACCAAGTACGAGCAATACAGGATCTGATAAGCATCTTAAACTGTTAAACCTAGTATCGTTATATCTAACCATTATTAACTGCATACAGCATTGGAACAGTACACAACTGGTTCAGGAACAATTTCTCTCATGGTTAGAAATCCATAAAACAAAGTACGAGCAATACAGGATCTGATAAGCATCTTAAACTGTTAAACCTAGTATCTTTACATTTAACCATTTTAACTGCATACAGCATTGGAACAGTACACAACTGGTTCAGGAACAATTTCTCTCATGGTTAGTAATCAATATAAACAAAGTACGAGCAATACAGGATCTGATAAGCATCTTAAACTGTTAAACCTAGTATCGTTATATCTAACCATTTTAACTGCATACAGTATTGGAACAGTACACAACTGGTTCAGGAACAATTTCCTTGGTGGTAAAGGACTGTGAATTATCAGATAAAACACTTAAACAGGAAAATGAGCAATATAGGATCTGATACGCCTGTGAAACCGTTAAACGTAGTATTGTTACATCTGGCAATTTGAACCGCATACATGATTGGTACAGTTCAGAACTGGTTAGAAGCAGTCTAACTGTTCATATTGTAAGGCGAACTCATGGGTAGAAATCAATATAAACCAAGTACGAGCAATACAGGATCTGATAAGCATCTTAAACTGTTAAACCTAGTATCGTTATATCTAACCATTATTAACTGCATACAGCATTGGAACAGTACACAACTGGTTCAGGAACAATTTCCTTGGTGGTAATTGACGGTGAAATACTAGATAAAACACTTCAACTAGAAAATGAGCAATACAGTATCTGATACGCATGTGAAACCGTTATACGTAGTATTGTTACATCTGACCATTTAACTGCATACATGATTCGTACAGTCCAGAACTGGTTAGAAGCAGTCTAACTGTTCATATTGCAAGGCGAACTCATGGGTAGAAATCAATATAAACCAAGTACGAGCAATACAGGATCTGATAAGCATCTTAAACTGTTAAACCTAGTATCGTTATATCTAACCATTATTAACTGCATACAGCATTGGAACAGTACACAACTGGTTCAGGAACAATTTCCTTGGTGGTAATTGACGGTGAAATACTAGATAAAACACTTCAACTAGAAAATGAGCAATACAGTATCTGATACGCATGTGAAACCGTTAAACGTAGTATTGTTACATCTGACCATTTTAACTGCATACATGATTCGTACAGTCCAGAACTGGTTAGATGCAGTCTTTCTGTTCATATTGCAAGGCGAACTCAAGGTTAGAAATCAATAAAACAAAGTACGAGTAATACAGGTTCTGATAAGCATCTTAAACTGTTAAACCTAGTATCGTTAAATATAACCATTTTAACTGCATACAGCATTGGAATAGTACACAACTGGTTCAGGAACAATTTCCTTGGTGGTAATGGACTGTGAATTATCAGATAAAACAATTAAACAGAAAAATGAGCAATATAGGATCTGATACGCCTGTGAAACCGTTAAACGTAGTATTGTTACATCTGGCAATTTGAACCGCATACATGATTGGTACAGTTCAGAACTGGTTAGAAGCAGTCTAACTGTTCATATTGCAAGGCGAACTCATGGGTAGAAATCAATAAAACAAAGTACGAGCAATAAATGTTCTGATAAGCATCTTAAACTGTTAAACCTAGTATCTTTACATTTAACCATTTTAACTGCATACAGCATTGGAACAGTACACAACTGGTTCAGGAACAATTTCTCTCATGGTTAGTAATCAATATAAACAAAGTACGAGCAATACAGGATCTGATAAGCATCTTAAACTGTTAAACCTAGTATCGTTATATCTAACCATTTTAACTGCATACAGTATTGGAACAGTACACAACTGGTTCAGGAACAATTTCCTTGGTGGTAAAGGACTGTGAATTATCAGATAAAACACTTAAACAGGAAAATGAGCAATATAGGATCTGATACGCCTGTGAAACCGTTAAACGTAGTATTGTTACATCTGGCAATTTGAACCGCATACATGATTGGTACAGTTCAGAACTGGTTAGAAGCAGTCTAACTGTTCATATTGCAAGGCGAACTCATGGGTAGAAATCAATATGAACAAAGTACGAGCAATACAGGATCTGATAAGCATCTTAAACTGTTAAACCTAGTATCGTTATATCTAACCATTTTAACTGCATATAGCATTGGAACAGTACACAACTGGTTCAGGAACAATTTCCTTGGTGGTAATGGACTGTGAATTATCAGATAAAACACTTAAACAGAAAAATGAGCAATATAGGATCTGATAGGCCTGTGAAACCGTTAAACGTAGTATTGTTACATCTGGCAATTTGAACCGCATACATGATTGGTACAGTTCAGAACTGGTTAGAAGCAATTTAATTGTTCATATTGCTAGGCGAACTCATGGTTAGAAATCAATAAAATAAAGTACGAGCAATAAATGTTCTGATAAGCATCTTAAACTGTTAAACCTAGTATCTTTACATTTAACCATTTTAACTGCATACAGCATTGGAACAGTACACAACTGGTTCAGGAACAATTTCTCTCATGGTTAGTAATCAATAAAACAAAGTACGAGCAATACAGGTTCTGATAAGCATCATAAACTGTTAAACCTAGTATCATTATAACTAACCATTTTAACTGCATACAGCATTGGAATATTACACAACTGGTTTAGGAACAATTTCCTTGGTGGTAATGGACGGTGAAATACTAGATAAAACACTTCAACTACAAAATGAGCAATACAGTATCTGATACGCCTGTGAAACCGTTAAACATAGTATTGTTACATCTGACCATTTTAACTGCATACATGATTGGTACAGTTCTGAACTGGTTAGAAACAGTCTAACTGTTCATATTGCAAGGCGAACTCATGGGTAGAAATCAATATAAACAAAGTACGAGCAATACAGGATCTGATAAGCATCTTAAACTGTTAAACCTAGTATCGTTACATCTAACCATTTTAACTGCATACAGCATTGGAACAGTACACATCTGGTTCAGGAACAACTTCCTTCGTGGTAATGGACGGTGAAATACTAGATAAAACACTTCAACTACAAAATGAGCAATACAGTATCTGATACGCCTATGAAACCGTTAAACGTAGTATTGTTACATCTGGCAATTTGAACCGCATACATGATTGGTACAGTTCTGAACTGGTTAGAAGCAGTCTAACTGTTCATATTGCAAGGCGAACTCATGGGTAGAAATCAATATAAACAAAGTACGAGCAATACAGGATCTGATAAGCATCTTAAACTGTTAAACCTAGTATCGTTAAATATAACCATTTTAACTGCATACAGCATTGGAATAGTACACAACTGGTTCAGGAACAATTTTCTTGGTGGTAATGGACGGTGAATTATCAGATAAAACACTTAAACAGAAAAATGAGCAATATAGGATCTGATACGCCTGTGAAACCGTTAAACGTAGTATTGTTACATCTGAACATTTACAACGGCATACATGACTGGTACAGTCCAGAACTGGTATAGAGCATTCAAATTGTTCATATTGCAAGGCAAACTCATGGTTAGAAATCAATAAAACAAAGTACGAGCAATAAAGGTTCTGATAAGCATCTTAAACTGTTAAACCTAGTATCGTTACATCTAACCATTTTAACTGCATACAGCATTGGAACAGTACACATCTGGTTCAGGAACAATTTCCTTGGTGGTAAAGGACTGTGAATTATCAGATAAAACACTTAAACAGAAAAATGAGCAATATAGGATCTGATGCGCCTGTGAAACCGTTAAACGTAGTATTGTTACATCTGGCAATTTGAACCGCATACATGATTGGTACAGTTCAGAACTGGTTAGAAGCAATTTAATGTTCATATTGCTAGGCGAACTCATGGTTAGAAATCAATAAAATAAAGTACGAGCAATAAATGTTCAGATAAGCATCTTAAACTGTTAAACCTAGTATCTTTACATTTAACCATTTTAACTGCATACAGCATTGGAACAGTACACAATTGGTTCAGGAACAATTTCTCTCATGGTTAGTAAATCAATAAAACAAAGTACGAGCAATACAGGTTCTGATAAGCATCATAAACTGTTAAACCTAGTATCATTATAACTAACCATTTTAACTGCATACAGCATTGGAATAGTACACAACTGGTTCAGGAACAATTTCCTTGGTGGTAATGGAAGGTAGAATACTCAGATAAAACACTTAAATTAGAAAATGAGCAATACAGGATCTGATACCATGTGAAACCGTTAAACGTAGTATTGTTACATCTGACCATTTAACTGCATACATGAGTCGTACAGTCCAGAACTGGTTAGATGCAGTCTAACTGTTCATATTGCAGGCGAACTCAAGGTTAGAAATCAATAAAACAAAAGTACGAGTAATACAGGTTCTGATAAGCATCTTAAACGTTAAACCTAGTATCGTTAAATATAACCATTTTAACTGCATATAGCATTGGAATAGTACACAACTGGTTCAGGAACAATTTCCTTGGTGGTAATGGAAGGATGAATTATCAGATAAAACACTTAAACTAGAAAAATGAGCAATACAGGATCTGATACCGTGTGAATACCGTTAAACGTAGTATTGTTACATCTGAACATTTAACGGCATACATGACTGGTACAGTCCAGAACTGGTATAGAAGCAGTCAAATTGTTCATATTGCAAGGCAAACTCATAGGTTAGAAATCAATAAAACAAAGTACGAGCAATAAGGTCTGATAAGCATCTTAAACTGTTAAACCTAGTATCGTTACATCTAACCATTTAACTGCATACAGCATTGGAACAGTACACAATCTGGTTCAGGAACAATTTCCTTGGTGGTAAGGGACGGTGAATTATCAGATAAAACACTTAAACAGAAAAATGAGCAATATAGGATCTGATACGCCTGTGAAACCGGTTAAACGTAGTATTGTTACATCTGCAATTTTAACCGCATACATGATTGGTACAGTTCAGAACTGTTTAGAAGCAGTCTAACTGTTCATATTGCAAGGCGAACTCATGGGTAAAATCAATATAAACAAAGTACGAGCAATACAGGATCTGATAAGCATCTTAAACTGTTAAACCTAGTATCGTTATATCTAACCATTTTAACTGCATACAGCATTGGAACAAGTACACAACGGTTCAGGAACAATTTCCTTGGTGGTAATTGACTGTGAATTATCAGATAATACAATTAAACGAAAAATGAGCAATATAGGATCTGATTTGCCCTGTGAAACCGTTAAACGTAGTATTGTTACATCTGGCAATTTGAACCGCATACATGATTGGTACAGTTCAGAACTGGTTAGAAGCAATTTAATTGTTCATATTGCTAGGCGAACTCATGGTTAGAAATCAATAAAACCAAGTACGAGCAATACAGATCTGATAAGCATCGTAAACTGTTAAACCTAGTATCTTAGATCTAACCATTTTTAACTGCATACAGCATTGGAACAGTACACAACTGGTTCAGGACAATTTCTCTCATGGTTAGAAATCCATAAAACAAAGTACGAGCAATAAAGGTTCTGATAAGCATCTTAAACTGTTAACCTAGTACTTTACAGCTAACCATTTTAACTGCATACAGCATGGAACAGTACACATCTGGTTCAGACAATTTCCTTGGTGGTAATGGACTGTGAATTATCCAATAAAACACTTAAACAGAAAAATGAGCAATATAGGATCTATACGCTGGAAACCGTTAAACGTAGTATTGTTACATCTGAACATTTAAACGGCGTACATGATTCGTACAGTCCAGAACTGGTTAGAAGCAGTCTAACTGTTCATATTGCAAGGCGAACTCATGTTTAGAAATCAATAAAACAAACTACGAGCAATACAGGTTCTGATAAGCATCTTAAACTGTTAAATCGAGTATCGTTACATTTAACCATTTTAACTGCATACAGCATTGGAACAGTACACAACTGGTTCAGGAACAATTTCTCTCATGGTTAGTAATCAATAAAACAAAGTACGAGCAATACAGGTTCTGATAAGCATCATAAACTGTTAAACCTAGTATCATTATAACTAACCATTTTAACTGCATACAGCATTGGAATAGTACACAACTGGTTCAGGAACAATTTCCTTGGTGGTAATGGACGGTGAAATACCAGATAAAACACATAAACAGAAAATGAGCAATACAGGATCTGATAACCGTGTGAAACCGTTAAACGTAGTATTGTTACATCTGAACA